>PVJC01043425.1:0-14522 GCA_004026665.1 Murina feae
CTGACCCCCTGCTGCCTCTTATCCACTTCCTGGTGCCCTCCAACCCTGCCGCCTCTTTCCCATCACGGGTCCTGGGTCCTGCGCTGTCCCGCCCTGCAGCCGCTCTGTGCACTCGGGAGGTTCCTCAGCCCGGCCTGTGCCCTCTCGTAGTCTGGGACCCCTCGGGGGATGCCCACCTGCTGGCGTGCCTGACCAGCCTGGGTGAGGGGCTTTCAGGCTGCCCACAGCTCCCATTGACCCAACGTCCCAGCAAGGCTGGCTGGACACAGATTTCTGGGGTTTTTCTCCTATAATTGATACACTGTTCCTTTAAGCCGGCCTAGACATGTAATAAAGCCTCCTCTCTGCCTCACCTCGCAGAGTCTATACTGCAACAATGTTATACTTTTAGACTCAGGCTAGGTCTGCTGTTCCCTTCAGCTCCCGAGGATTCTATGATTGATACATTATTGAAACATGTTTCGGAGGCTGCTCGCCGAGGGCGGAAAACAGTTTCCCTCTCGCTCCTGCTGCAACGGACGCTGCCTAAACGTTTACTCAGGTCCGGGAGTGGCGGCCGCCATGTTGGCTGGGTTAATTTGCATACAGCCGCTCTGATTGGCTGGTGGGCGTGGCTTACCCTGTCTCGGAGAAACGGTTAATTTTAATATTTCGCTTTTATTAGTTTAGATAGCTCTTTAAACTTTTCTAACAGGCTCTATAAAGTTAACAGACCACAGTTTCTGTCACTTAGTCATTTTTTTAAGGATTTAATATTGTAAGTTATGCAAAATCATACAAAAGGAATACAAGTTGTCAAGTTACTTCCTTGATAGTATAATGTTACATATCAAACTGAGATATAGCTTTGCAATTCTTTTTTAACTTTAGAAGTTTTTATAACAATACTAAGTAATAAACTTAATTATATATAAGGCCTTTTTAATAACAAGCATGCTTGTGATTACTAACATGTTTACTTCATAAAATTAATAATCATTTGTTTGCATGAAATTGAGTTATTGTTCATATTTGTGTTATATAAAAGCACTCGATAAAGCAAACAACCTTATTGAAATTTTATTCCTTCACCTTTTAAAAAATATATGTTTTTATTGATTTCAGAGGAAGGAAAAGGGAGAGGGAGACAGAAACATCAATGATGGGAGAGACTCATTGATCAGTGGGGTTACCTCTTGCATGCTCCACACTGAGAACAGAGCCTGCAACCCAGGCATGTGCCCTGACCGGAATCGAACCGCTACTCCCTGGTTCATAGGTCGACGCTCAACCACTGGGCCATGTCGGCCAGGCATCCTTCACCTTTTTTGAAAAAGAAAGTCCTTTGAGGGGTCTCTGTAGAGTACAAAATGAAGTTATATGTAATTGATTAATCACCTATATTATTACTTCAGATAACGTTACCCTAAATAATTGGATTGAACACTTATTAGCTATTAAGTACTTTGTTATGTTAGGGCAAAGGTATTTGAAGAGTTCTCAGTAAAGATGTCTGTTTTTTATTGTCAGGTGTACTACATAACTGTGCTATTCATAGTACAATTTGTTCAGTATATTACAGTCTTAGTATGTGTTTAATTTTGAACTGCACAAAATTTTCTGATGCTTTTATTTTAGTGTTTGAACTAATGTTTTTATGGAAGAGGCAGAAAAGTACCAGATTTTATTTTGTAAAGGTAATTTCTTTATTTAGTTAAATTATAGGAAGTGTCTAGAGATTGTTTATTTTATTATTATAACCATTATATACATTTAGAAATGCAGTCTATTAAAATCGCTGGGAAACACATTTTATAACAGGTTGTTGCTTAGTGCGTAGGTCCAAATAAAGGCATCTTTCACATGGAAAATTAAATTCCCAACTTCCACTGACCATGGAAAGGTTGGACTGCTCTGCGATAGAGAGGAAAATGGACCTTGGATCCAGACAAACTAGAAATGGAATCCAGAACCCAGTGTTTATTAGCTATATGACTTTATATAAGTAATCAAAACTCTGAACTTTACTATTTTCATACTTAAATTATATATGTGCTTATCTTATATGGTTTAGGAAATGCTCATAGTTGTAAATTGTTTGGTAAAATCCTACCTAAAATATGAGACACACCCAATAAACAATTGCTCTTGCCTGGCCAGTGTAGCTCAGTGGTTGAGTGTCGACCTATGAACCAGGAGGTCACAGATGGATTCTGGGCAGGACACATGCCCAGGCTGGGGCTCAATCCTCAGTGGAGGGTGTGCAGGAGGCAGCCAATCAATGAGTCTCTCTCATCATGGATATTTCTCTCTCTCCCTTTTCCTTCTCTCTGAAATCAATAAAAATATATTTAGAAACAAAAAAAAAAACAAACAATACCTCTTTATTTCTCCAAAGGTTATTATAATTTCTTCAAAAACAAAGAAGGCAACACTGACCTATTAGGTTCACCATCGCTGTTAGGGAGGACCTTTGTGACAGAAGGCATGCATTTACAGAATGACTGACAGAGTAATGAGTGTAATGTAGGCAACTGGCTCTCAAGGGATTCAGCACATGATCGTGGCTTCTTTATTATAATTCATAACTTTACTGAGTTGTCTAGTCTCAGACTTGGTGGAGATTCCCTGGAACATTATGTATACAGTACTTTCACACTGTTTTATACATGCTTTACATACAGTTGAAAATGTGTCTGTATCAACATCAGAGAATCTGATTAAATTTAGCAGTTCCAATGGCCAGACTTGGTCACCTTCTTTGATCCAGGATATAATTTAAGCCAAGTTAACTTTAACTGTGAAAAGTGTGAACTAACTGTGAATGTCAAAACAAGTTCTTCAAGAAGAAAGACAGTTATCTTTCCCTATTTGAGAGAAGAGAGAGGGAAGGGCAAAGTAGAGTCTCTTGAGATTTGTGTGCAAGGTTGCCTCTGGCTAAAAGTTAATGATCAGTTGCCTCTGAGCCCAGAGAAAAGTGTCAAACTGACGTTCTGTTTCTATTAAGGTAACTTTTAAATTATACAAATTATGACATGTTAAACTATTCTGTAGATTATAGACATGTGTTTTTTTTTAATCCATTTAATATAAAATGATTTCATGTTCATAGCTTAATGAAAGAACAGTGGAAAATTGTTTACTATTATAATGTTGGCTGATAGAAAAAGATTTTGCTCTTGAGTTGTATCAAATTGAAAATAATGAAGGATCCTATACTTGTATTAGGAAAATAGAATTTTTAAATGTTTTTATGAAACCATTGTCATCCTTAAGCTTCTTTGCTGACAGATGATTAATCATAATTACTTAAAATAATACAGTACATTATATAGTTTTCCAAGTCTTCATTAGTCAGGAAAGTTTTACAGTTTGCCGAATGTTGAAATTTTGCAAAGAACAATGAATCTTTGATCACTAAAATTTCACTTTTACTTGATATGTAAATATCAAAAGTAATCTTATTTTTCTTCTTCAAAATCATAATGATTTATAAATGTCTATGTGTACTTTGCTGAATAAATTGTAAAAATAAATTAGGTTTAATTATGGGGTTTAGGCAATAAGTTTTGAAAACATTTGTGATTGTATTATAGCAAAATGTGAAGTTATTATATAGTGTAATTCAGGTGGTATAATTTAGATGTAATTACAAGACATTGCTTACTAAATTTTACATTTTTAAGGCTAATTTCTAACAATAAAAGTAAATGTTCTGTACCTTTACAGATTAATCATATTCTTAACTGAATTCTCAACATAAAGAGGTACATTGCTTAAACCAATGAAGCAACAAATTAGATGGACTTATATAGAGAGTTTCTATTCTTTCTCAAGTGTTTGGACATTGTTTCTTTATTTAGCAAATATTCCAGGACAAGAAAACTTATTTTGGTTGTATTCAGACTCAAGTGATAAAGACAAGCAAGCATCAAAAGCTAAACATTATTATGGTGCTACATATGCAATTTTCCATTTATATTTCTCTTGAGCAGGAATGAAATGTCAGGCAATGATTGATGATTATACAATGGAAATGTGGAGTTAGTAGGCACATTGAAGAACAGTTGACAAAAATAGAATCAATGGTTTATTGGTCAATGATTCTGCTGTTGTTGAAAGGGAAATCATATTTTATCCCTCAAAGCATTTCTATTTGGAGGTATAGCTAAATAACACCAGTATTTAAGCTGTAGTTGTGGAATGATATTTTCCAGATTCACCCTTGGCATTGCTAAAATTTGTGTATCAATTTATTATAATTTAATAAATTATATGTATTTGTATATGTATTTGCTTATGTATATTTATGTTCTCAAGGTTAGAGAAAAGAGTACTGCCAGTTCTTTTATTTTAACTTTACTTTTATTATTGACATTATTATAATGTCCCCATCCCACCCCTTCTTTGCTCACTTCCACCCAACCTCTGTCACTCCTTCCCTCTGGCCATCACCACGCTGTTGTCTGTGTCTGTGGGTTATGCCTATATGTTCTTTGACTAAACCCTTCACCTGCTTTCATCCAGTCTTCCCTTTCCCCTCTGACCTCTGTCAGTCTGTTCCACATGTCTATGCCTCTGGTTCTATTTTGTAAATCTTTCTCTGATTTGCTTATTTCACTTAGCATAATAAGCCATGCTGATGGATTCATAATATATAAGTTAAATGTTCAGGTGGCTAAAGTTTCATAATAAGCCATGCTGATGGGTTCATAATATATAAGTTAAATGATCAGGTGGCTAAAGTTTCACTAATTTAGAAAATTTAAAATATAAGTAAAATAAAAATACATGGATAAACATGAAGCATTGTTATTTAAAGTGTGAAGCAATCTGCAAGCAATCTAAGTGAAGTCTAAAATAAGTATTTGACTTACGATTAAAACCAAAATTTGAAATTTTAACAATTAAGACTTTTTCTTTAAGTTGATTATGAATAGATTTATCTTTTTTTTAAGTAGACTCTTCAATTTGTCTTGATTATTAGATAGTTGTATTCAGAATCTGGCTTGTACATGTTTAATATATAGGTGCTATTGGCTGTGTCCAGTGGATATTCATCTACTTCTCACTTTTTTATTAAAATTATGCAAATCAGGTTACCATCAAAAAGTTTGTCTCTGCTTATTTAGCCCATTATCCAATGTTTTTCATGAATTGTTAAAAAGTTCACAAGACCCTTTGGCAGTTACCCACAGATATTAAACACACACATACAAACACACACACACATACGACATCTAAAAATGAGATACAAAGTATCTATGTTTTCAATATTGTAAAGGGAGTAGGTGTTGGGAAACTTACCTCAAAATGCCACCATTACAGTTAACTTGCTTTGCAAATTCTAGGTAAATCACACACCCTTGAAAGAGCCTCTGTCAGGTGGGCTGTAAATGGTGGTTATAACAATAATAGTAGTGTTTCCTTCACTTGTTTAATCTGAGAACCATGTGAATTCATATAAGATGTCCTTGTAAACTATAAAAATTACAGAGCCCTTCCTGGGGCTGCCATAACAAAGAACCACAAATGAGGTGGCTTAAAACAACAGAAATGTATTATCTCTTAGTTCTACAGGCTAGAAGTTTGAAATCAAAGTGTCAGCTAGACTGCCTTTCTTGGAAACTTCTAGGGAGAGGATCCTTCCTTTCCTTTTCTACCTTCTGATAGCCCCAGGCTGTAGCAGCATCACTTCAATCTATGCCTCTGTCTCCATGTGGAATTCCCCCATGTTTCTCTGTTTTCACATGGCCATCAAAACTAATAAAAGTGAAATAGTAAAATTAACCATTTCTCTGAGATGGGGTAAGCCACGCCCACCAGCCAATCAGAACAGCTGTATGCAAATTAGCCCAACCAACATGGAGGCCGCCACTCACAGACCTGAGTAAACGGCAGCTTCCATTGCAGCAGGAGTGAAAGTGAAACTGCGCCCGCTCCGCTCCTTATTCTCAAGGAAAACACACGTTTGCAACATAATAACAATCATAGAATCCTCGGGAGCTGAAGGGAACAGCAGCCCGGGCCTAACCAAGAAAAGTAACATTGTGTCATTATAGACTCTGTGAGGTGAAGCAGAGGAGGCTTCAGTTAGAAGGCTGGCTTAAAGGAACAGCATCAACTATAGAATATAAACAAACCCCAGAAACCTGCAGCCAGCCAGCCTTGCTGGGACATTGGGTCAATGGGAGCTGTGGGCAGCCTTAAAGCCTAAAAGCGCCAATCAGCCCGTCACCCACGCTAGCCACAGCCCAATGGGGTGAGGGATGTTCCTGGGGGGCTTGGCCAGCCTGGAGACAGCCATCAGCCCCTCACCCAGACTTGTCAGGCATGCCAGCAGGTGGACATCCCCAGAGGGGTCTCAGACTGTGAGAGGGCACAGGCAGGGCTGAGGGACCTCCCGAGTGCACAGTATGGCTGCAGGGCAGAACAGCGCAGGACCCAGGACCTGTGAGTGGGAAAGAGGCGGCAGGGTTGGAGGCCTGCTTGGCGGCTGCCCAGGCCCTTTGCGGGGCACTGGGGAGTGGGAAAGCAAGGCAGCAGGGTACCGGTGAGTGGGAAAGAGGCAGCGGGGACATCTCGACCTGCTTGGCGGCTTCCCAGGTCCCTTCCGGGGAGCAGGGAGCAGGAAAAGGATAGCTTGACCACAAGGCGGGGCTTTCCCTGCTTTCTGGTGGCTGGAGGAAGATGGGCAGTAGGCAAGCTTGGGAGGCAAGCAGCACCCAGCCCTGGCTACAGCTCAAAAAAAGAGAACAACATGCAGGGGAGGGCAAGAGTCTGAGAGATCAACATAGAGGGGGTGCCTGCTCCAAGCCTAGGGGCAGGCCCCCAGCAGGTAGACACACACAGGAGGACTGCCCTGAGCCTCAGATGCGGCTGGGGGCAGGTCCCCAGTGGCAACACACACACACACACACACACACACACACACACACACAAGGCGCCTGGCAGACTGGGGCCATCATAGGACATCCACTGAGGGGTTTCAGACTGTGAAAGGGGGCAGGCTGGGCTGAGGGACCCCCCTCTGCCCCCCAGTGCACAAATTTTGTGCACCGGGCCCCTAGTTTTCTTATAAAGACTCCTGTCATATTGGCCTAGGAGTCCACTCTACTGCAGTATGACCTTCCCTTGACTTATTATATTACCTGTTTTCAAATAAGGTCATATCCAGAGGTACTGGGTTAGGATTTAAACATATTTTACTTGAGGGACACAATTCAACCCATGACAGTCTTCTGACTCACCCCAAACTCAGATCCTTCCCATGTAAAAAATATGTTCACCCAATTCCAACATCCTCAAAATCCTATCCACTTCAGCATCAACTAGCTAAATTAGCATGAATGAGACTGAAGTTTGGCCTTTCCAGGGGCAAAATTCCTCTCCATCTGTGGACTTGTGAAGTCTAGTAAACAAGTATCTGCTTTCAGAATACAACAATGGGACAGATGAAATAGACATTCTCTACAGAAAGTAGAAATTGGAATTTGAGTCCCTTCAATTATGCTGAGCATGAACTTTTGCCTCCTTGCCTGCTTCCTGTTCCAGATTCCAGCAGACTTAATGTTTTACCATATTTGGGTCAATGGAGATGTTTGTTGTTATTGCTTTTATTATTATTTTTTGGTTAGTTATTTAATTTGGTTTTTCACTTTTCAGATTGTGTTTTTCATTACTGTCACCATGTGCTTGCACCAGAGCAGTTATGTCTAAATGCAAATTTACAGAATTATCTTCATCTGCTCACTGACTTTTGACTAAAGTTGGATAGCAAATAATCAAAACTGAAGTGGCTGGCAGTTCTGTATTGTCTGTTGCAATAAGATAGATCTGCTTTGTATTCTAATTGGGTGGGTTGCAAAAGTGTCATAATTGAATGCTTACCTGGATGGAAGGCTATGCCAACTCTGTAGCAATATTGTTCTGCAAGCATACTTTATAGTATGAGGATTTTAATTCAGAGGCACCTTTAGATCTAGTCAATTATTTGAGCCAAAGCTTTAACAAAGCCATGGAATTCTGCACTATAAAGTATAAAAGATTTGATTATGACTTGGGATAGCTTTTTTAAATTAAATATTAATTGTTCAGATTACTACAGTTCTGAACAATTATATATTCCTCTTTTTTCCCCCTCATAGTTCCCCTCCACCTGGTTCCCACCTCATCCTCTGCCCTTACTCCCCACCCACTGTCCTCATCCATAGGTGTATGATTTTTGTACAGTCTCTTCACGTACCTCCCACACCCTTTCCCCGCTGAGAATTGTCAGTCTACTCCCTTTCTATGGTCCTGGTTCTATTATAGTCACCAGTTTATTCTGTTCATTAGATTATTTATTCACTGATTTTTAGATTCACTTGTTGATAGATATGTATTTGTTGTTCATAATTTTTTATCTTTACCTTTTTCTTCTTCGTCTTCTTAAAGATTACCCTTCAGCATTTCATATAATACTGGTTTGGTGATGATGAACTCCTTTAGATTTTTTTTTTTATCTGTGAAGCTCTTTATCTGACCTTAAATTCTGCATGATAGCTTTGCTGGGTAAAGTAATCTTGGTTGTAGGTTCTTGCTATTCATCACTTTGAACATTTCTTGCCTCTCCCTTCTGGCCTGCATAGTTTCTATTGAGAAATCAGGGGGCAATCTTATAGCTACTCCTTGTAGGTAACTAACTGTTTTCCCTTGCTGCTTTTAAGATTTTCTCTTTGTCTTTTGCCCTTGGCATTTTAATTATGATGTGTCTTGGTGTGGTCCTCTTTGGATTCCTTTTGTTTGGGGTTTCTGCACTTCCTGGACTTGTAAGTCTATTTCTTTCACCAGGTAGGGGAAGTTTTCTGTCATTATTTCTTCATAGGTTTTCAATATCTTGCTCTCTCTCTTCTTTTGGCACCCCCATAATTCGGATGTTGGTACGCTTGAAGTTGTCCCAGAGGCTCCTTACACTATCTTCATATTTTTGGTTTCTTTTTTCTTTTTGCTTTTCTGGTTGGGTGTTTTTTTGCTTCTTTGTATTTCAAATCTTTGACTTGATTCTTGCAATCCTCTAGTCTGCTGTTGTATCTCTGTATATTATTCTTTATTTCAGTCAGTGTATACTTAATTTCTAGTTGGTCCTTTTTTATATCCTCGAGGGTCTCACTAGATTTATTGAGAGTCTCACTAAATTTATCAGCGGTTTCTAGAAAATTCTTGACAAACCTTATAACCGTGATTTTGAACTCTATATACAGTAGTTTGTTTTCCTCCATTTCTGTCATTTGTGATCTGTTTCTTTGTCTCTGCATTTTGACTGCTTCCCTGTGTTGATAGAGTGGCTTTCTGTGCTAGGTGTCTTATAGGGCCAAGTGGCTCAGCCTCTCCAATTACCTAAGATGGACACTCTTGGTGCACCCATTTATGTACTTTGTGCACAGTCTTGTTATAGTTAAGCCTTGATTGTTGTTGGTATCACTGAGAGGAATTGACCTCCAGGCCCATTGATTGTGAGAATCAGCTGTGTCTATGGTGGGAGAACTTCTGTGCTGGAGACACCCTTATGGGGCAAGACTTGCTTCACTGGGGCTTTGGTGCTCACTGAGTCTTCCCCTCTCCGAGTGTCCCTTATGGATATGGGGAGTTTTGATCTGGGTGGTCCCACTCTGCCACTGGGTACACTGGCTCTTGGATCTCTAAGGAGGTGCTAATTTAGCCTCTGCCTGAGGCTGCCCACCAGGAGCCATGGAGAGATCTGCAGATTCCTCTCATTTGTTTGGGGTTTGGAGGTGCCCAGATGAGGCCCAGCTGTGAAGCAATGCAAGCTGCTGTGGGGCCTTGGGCCTTCTTTTGGGTGTTCTGGGTCTCTCTGACCCAGCTGCAGTTTGTTAGGTAATTTTAGATTGCAAAGGGCCAGGCCATTCATATGCAAAAGCCTCTGGGTGCAGCTTGGGTGGGGTGGGGTCTCAGGGAATCAACAGGGCAGAGAAAACAACTGTGGCTGATCCTCAGCCCAGCCCTAAGAGGCTCCAGGTCTCAGTGCCCCACAGTAATCACTGCAAGCACCTCTGAGAGAAAGCCGCCCTTGAGTTCCTCTCAATGCCAGACAGTCCAATTTCTCCCCGTATGAGTCTGAGTCCCCAGAGACTCACCCGGAACTGGAGTTCAGAACAGTCAGGAGCTTGTGTCTCCCTCCCGATTGAAAAAGACAATCGCATCCTCAGTTGCCAGCCCTTTTTGAGCACCTCTGTACCTCTGCACTTTACTTCTGCACCTTCTCTGAGTCTCAGTGTGATTTTCTCTTTCCTTCTAGTTGTAAAATTTCCATTCATCCAGCCTTCCTGTGGTTCTGGGTGATGTCTGTTTTGTCTTTTAGTTGTATTTTTTAAGTGGTTGTGCGAGGCAGCAATTTCAGGTGTTTACCTATGCCGCCAACTTGGTTTCTCTTGACTTGGGATATTTTGTTGGCAGGAAGTTTCCATTTCTATCACATCTATTATAAAATAACTTACAAGGCTCTTATAAAATTTAGAATTTTGAGCAGTATAATATGCATGTCAGGATGATTTTGCTACATAATACTTCACCTGGACTGAAGCTAATCTATTGGATATAATTTTTAGCATTTTATATTTGGTGCAGAACATTTACTAAAAATGATGAGTTAGTTTTGGCATAATTAACAGTGAGTTGTTCTTTCAGACTGTAAATGGCCAATAGATTCAGTTGTTACTTGAGGCTATATATGAAATATACTAGAATGACCATCTCGTCAACATAGACAGAATAAGTACTGATGATGAGAATCTCAAGATGTTGAAAGAAATTATACCTAACTCAGTAAAGTGAGTTAATTAGAGATTAGACAAGTTGGCAGGGAAAATAGCCTTCTTTGTCCATTGGTAGACCTTAGTATATTTAATATTTTAGCAATAACATATTTTATATTAACATTTAATTAATATATTTTATTTTACTATAGGTTGAAATAATAAAAATAGGAAATAACTGTTTCATGTAACCTAGAAGGGGATAGGCAATGATGAAAGAGCATTATATTTCTTACCACATAATACTGAATTTAATATTAGAAACAATTTATAAAGATGAAACTATGAGTTTCATTTTGTTTCTCAGTTCTTCCAAGTGACTTTAGTCTCTATAGGGCTTTCCTGTGATATTTTCAGGGGCATCATTGGTTGTCAAACAGAGGGAATCAAGTTTATTTGTTGGTTCTCCCAGTATCTCAGCATCTCTTTACCAGTAACCTTTGCAAAATATATATTGTCTTCCCCCCAACACACACACACACACACTTGATTAAATCATGCTGATCATTCAAAACATAACCAAAATGTATTAATGATTTCTTCTGGCTAGTTTTATTATACTTATACTTCCTAATACAATAGTTATCAACCAACCAAGACCAGTTTTTCTCTTCAAGAGTTTGGTGAGAAAATTATACCTTCAAGCCATAAGTCTTAGAATAGATTGGATTAACTTATCTCCTTTGCATTGAGTTGCCTAATATCTGTACAACACCATTGGGAGAACTGAGAATTATCATTCAAATCATTTTTTGTGTTTGATGGTTCAAATAATTCCATGCATTCTCCTGTATTTCTCTGTCTTCACATGGCCATCTTCTTATAAAGACAGTATTATAATCTTTCTCTCCACCCCCAACCCTGGATTTACTGTTTTTCAAAGAATTTTATACTCTGTGAAGTCATAATTGTATGTTGTTCCATCATTATACTCCTAATCTAGCACACTGAACTCCTTCCATGCCATTGTGTGAGAAATATTTGTGAAATAGGTGATACAATGAAAGAAGCTGCTCTGGCAGAACTTTGATGGTAATTCATACCACAATATCCAATATGCAAGCCTAGGTAACATGAAAACTAGCGTTAATATTGGAAAGATCCAATCAAGTGGGGGGAGTGGGGCTAACCTACAGTTATACTTGACTCAGAGAGGGATAGATAGCACTGATCTTTGGCTCTCAGGTCATTCTCTTCATAACAGAGCTGGCGTAGGTCAGCAAGGATAGAGATGGGACAAGGCATGTGTCGCTCATTATGCAGCAAGCTGGCTTGCATTCCAAGTTTACAGGGTAGTAATGACAAGGGTCCCAAGAGTAGAAAGAGAGGAGGGGCTCAAAAGTACAAATGGTTTTCAAGGATCTACTTGCTCTTGCATTAGCCACAGTGTACGGACTCATTGTTTATACCCCAACCCAAATTGTGTGTTGAAGTTCTAACCCTCAATGTAGTGATATTTAGAGATGGAGCCTTTGAGAGGTAATTAGATGATGAGGGTAAGGACTTGGTCTGAAGGAATTATTGCACTTATAAGAAGACACACCAGAGAGCGTGAGTTCTCTCTGCATACATGCACCAAGAAAGGCCTTGGGAACACTCAGTGAGATGGTGGCTTTCTGCAAGCCAGGAAGAAGATTCTTACTAGACCCCAACCATGCTGGTACCCTGATCTTGGACTTCCAACCTCTAGATGTACCTGAAAATATGTTTTTCTGTTGTTTAAGTCACCCAGTCTATAGTATTTTGTTATAGCAGCCCACAGGGACGAATGCACATAGCAACTCACATGGCCAAGCCCATAGTAAAAGTGAAAGGGAACTATTTACAGAGGTGAATACAAGGAGGTGGGTAATTTGTGGCCAATTTCCCAACCTATCATAATTGTGTTACTATATAGTCCTTGAATAAGTATGATGCATGACTTAATAAAAATATGTAGTTATAAATTAATGAATTAGTTTCTTTCAGTATAAAATATTAAAAAGGAAAGCTAACCCTTTAGAAAAAATGACCTGGAGTCAAATATTTTGATATTATTTAGAGCTTACAGATCATGCACTAAATTATTAAGTGTACTTCAGGACTATTATATGTTTTACTAGCTTTGCAGATGATCTCATATTTCCCAGTGGATATGTTCCTGAGACCAAATGACAATGCAAACTAAGTATTAATTAAATCTACCTTCATAAAATCTGTTCAAAATTTAAAATCTCTGTTATTTCATTGTCAATCGACCTTCTGGTAAATTGTCAAGAAATTTATGAGGGTACCATCATGAATATGTGTTCCCAAGTGTCTCATGGATAAAATATGACTCATGTCGTTCTTGTTCTTAAAATGATTAAGCCTCAAACCCGAACTTGACAGCAGAGTCATTGTATAGATTGATGTTTTCAATGACTCACATTTGACAGATTTTTACTTCTGATTTATTATGCTTCTAGATATAAACAATTTACCTCACTTTTTAGTATTTTTACTATGCTCTTTTACTAATTGGATGAAAAAAATTAATTTCTTTTGTACTGATTTCATGTGCAATTAGAATAAACTAATTTTAAATTACTTTTATTTTATTAAAACATATAATTTTAATGTGTTTTTTAGTATGCTGACATAATTTTGGTCTTTTCTTTTTTATGTCTAGTAGCTTCTGATTTTTTAAAAATTTGTACTTTATAGGACACTAATATATATATATATATTTATATATATTTATATATATGTGTATATTTACTAATTATTGTTTTTTTATTACCACAATCTAGTCAAGCACAGCAAATGTACTTGAAAAACATTAAAAGATAATTAGGTACAGCCTCTACTAAATGAGCTTGTAATTTCTCAAAAATAAAAATAAAAACTAAGAAATGCACTTTTCTCTTATTTCTCAGGAGTACTTGCATAATTATAATGTTTTAAAATATTTTTTTTAAATAATTAAAGTACATCACATTAAAAAAAAACAAAATGCAATAAATGGAGTCAGGGAGAATAATATAAAATTCCTTCCTACAGTATTTTTTTCTATTAAGTAGATAAGAGAAAATTACTATTTATTATATACTTTACCAATATAGATTTGATAAATACAACCAATTTTAAGTAACATTGGCATAAGTTAGAAAAAAGATTCAAATAATGCATTTTCTGGAGCCTACCATTCAACTGAAGAATTCACTAGAAACATCATTTAAAATGATTTTATTCCTGTTCTGTTTCATCCTCAACCTACTCCCCAAAGAGATTACCATTTTTTAAAACTTAGTATTAATTTATTGCTTTGTGTGGGTATGGGGGCTATCTTTGTTTCCCAGTTTTATTGAGATACTAGGGGCCCGGTGCACAAAAATTTGTGCACTCGGGGTGGAGGGAGTCCCTCAGCCCGGCCTGTGCCCTCTCACAGTCTGGGACCCCTCAGTGGATGTCCTATGATGGTCCCAGTCTGCCAGGCGCCTTCTGTGTATGTGTGAGTGTATGTGTGTGTGTGGCCACTGGGGACCTTCCCCCAGCCGCATCTGAGGCTTGGAGCAGTCCTCCTGTGTGTGTCTACCTGCTGGGGGCCTGCCCCCAGGCACACCGTGGAGGCTTGGAGCAGGCACCCCCTCTATGTTGATCTCTCAGACTCTTGCCCTTCCCTGCATGTTGTTCTCTTTTTTGAGCGTGGCCAGGGCTGGGTGCGGCCTGCCTCCCAAGCTTGCCTACTGCCCATCTTCCTCCAGCCAC
>PVJC01043426.1:0-14525 GCA_004026665.1 Murina feae
CCACCTGTCATTGTAAGGGAGGCTGGGAAAGAGTGAGTCAGGAAGAAAGGGGAGTAGGGTTGAAAAGCCTATAGCAGTGCCTACTATAGGATTTTGTAGACTCTCCAGAGCTACGCTGTTTCATGTGGTAGCCACTAGCCACAGTCAGGACAGTGGCTCCTGTACAAGGTGAGGGCAAGGCTTCCAGACCAAGGCTGTCAGAGAGAGAGTCCCATCAGGGCTTCCTGTTGAGAGTTGGATCACGGGTTCCTATGGACTCTGTGGGGGTAGGGTGTGAGGTAGGGATTGTTGTGCACAATGACATCCAGGGCCATTGTCAACAATGAAAGCAAGGCTCCTGAACTCAATTGGGGTTCCCAAAGAGTTCACAGATGGAGATTTCTTTTTTTTATATAATATATATTTTTATTGTTTTCAGAGAGGGAGAGACAATCATTGATTGGCTACCTCCTGCATATCCCCTATAGGGATCAAGCCTTCAACCTGGGCATGTGCTCTGACCACGAATCAAACTGTGACCTCCTGGTTCAACTGAGCCATGCCGGCCAGGCTGTAATTGTAATTATTTACTGCAGCATTTCCTTGATCTCAATCATTCCAGTGTCACTCATGATTTTTGCTATTTTTGTGCACAATATGTACTTCTGTATATTTGGCATGTTTTTGTTTTTGAAATGTAAGAATATCTTTTAAAAAGAAGCATACTTCTAAGAACACAAAGTAATGTTGTGAAATATTTGTAAATGAAATTAAGATTCAATACAAATAATAGTATGCTAGTGATGTGCTTTATACTAACTACTTTATATAACTTCTCTCCTTCAGTCTTCAAAATAGCTCTTTTAAAAAACTACCCAGGGTCACAGAGCTAGTATAAGGGAGAACCACACTTTAAAGTTTTTTGGACCCTAAAGCCCACATGAAGTGCACTGTAGGCAGTCCCCCAGTTGATTTTTCCCAACTGCTTCCCTTGATTCCTTTCCCCTTTTCTCACTGATCCAGTCCTCCCTGGTTTTCAACACTTCACACTTTCAGCAGCTTCTCTTTCTATAGGTCACTCCCCAGATGCTCTGGCCCACTGCCTGCACGTTCAACATTGCAGCCTTCAAGAACAGAGAAAAATAGATATTTTAAAGTCCTTTTGAGAACATAAAACAATTGTTATATGTACCTTCCTGAGAACTTTAGGAAATGAGCATATGAGCAGGACTCTTTGTGATCTAGTTTCTGAGAGTGAGAATACAGATAGGGACCTGAGGGAGAGATGGGAACTTTCCTCCTTGTGCAAAGGAGTGGAGGAGGAGATGGAGTTCCGAGGAACTAAAGGTTGCTGTGGAGGGAGGGAGGGTGATCTGCTGATCTGCAGGAAGTGTACAAGGTAAGGGAGGGCATAGGACAGAGCACCCAGTAAATGTTCTTAGGTTTTAACTAGAGAGAGATGTGATAAATTATGGGCAACCATGTAATGAGGAAATTGCTTTTCCAGTTGTGACCAAGAACATTCCCTTTGAGTTCACAAACATATTTTCTCTGTTTTTAGAAGCCTAGTAGCCAGATCAAGAAAACTTGACGCAGCAATGATCTAAGGTGAGATAGAATTCAAGGAATAATAGATCTGGAATTGATAACTGAAACCAGTGGATACAATATGCAGTAAGAGGAAGAAGAAGACAGCTATATTGTTTGTTGTCATCCTCCCTCCACTGTTTCAGACAATTTATGTGTATAATTTCATGATATTTTCAGGACTAATCTGCAAGGCACATATTACCTCCACATGACAAATGAGGAAGTGGGTTTCAAATGACTATGAAGAAATTAGCAGCCCACCAAAGATGAAGATGAAGATGATTTTATTTTTAAAAATATATTTTATTGATTTTTTTTTACAGAGAGGAAGGGAGACGGATAGAGAGTTACAAACATCGATGAGAGAGGAACATCGACCAGCTGCCTCCTGCACACCCCCTACTGGGGATGTGCCTGCAACCAAGGTACATGCCCTTGACCGGAATCAAACCCAGGACCCTTCAGTCCATAGGCCAAAGCTCTATCCACTGAGCCAAACCGGTGAGGGCTGAAGATGATTTTAAACTGAAAACACATGAACAGACAGCAGCCGTAGAAAGAAACATCTAATTTTAAGCAGAACCTAACAAAAATGCAACCTCAATTGACCTACCCACCCCTGCCCTCCACAGGGTAGTTTCTAATTGAAGGAAGACTTCTGCTTAGCATAGGAAAGTACTAATTCAGCTTCCATACCTCTACATACACCTACATACACCCTGGGAAATGTTGAGCATGGAAGGAGATAGGCTGCCCATTATCATTAGCATGAAAAAGCCCAACAGAACTTTCCATAACTTTCCCATTGGAGCCCTAACTTCCCTCCCTTTTGCTTAGATCAGTGGTTCTCAACCTGTGGGTCGCAACCCCTTTGGCGGTCAAAGGACCCTTTCACAGGAGTCGCCTAAGACCATCCTGCATGTCAGATATTTACATGACGATTCATGACAGTAGCAACATTACAATTAGGAAGTAGCAATGAAAGTAATTTTATGGTTGGGTCACAACATGAGGAACTGTATGTAAAGGGCCAGAAGGTTGAGAACCACTGATTTAGATGGTTTATAAACCTCTCTCTCTAGCTATTCATGGAGTTACTCATTATTGAGTGCTCCCACATATGCCCATCTTTTCCCCTGTTAGTCTGTCATTAGTTAGTTCACAGGCCATGACCATTTGAGCATAGGTTGATAGAGGAAACCTTTTTCTCCCAACAACTAAATTTCTTGCTCAGGTTCACACAGATTGAAAATGGCAGGCCACAGCATTTTACCTCCAGTCATTTGTGCCTCAAAGAAAACATTTATGAGGACTCCTGGATTCTAGAATGGGAATATGTGTTTGATGAAGGCCTCTCTACGCCCTTGCCAGAGAGCAGTGTGGTTCCCTGGAACAGGCCCAAGAGCAACCACAGGACGGACCCAGGAAATGCCCAGGTTCCTTAGACTCACATAACCATGGTCTAGCCCGCAGCTCCCCATTCCAGTGAAGCTGAAAGGAAGTATATGAGTGGGTGGGCTACAGAAAGAACCTGTGTCCCTACAATTACTCTTCAGTCGAACTCAGAGAAGCTGACAATTAAGACCAGTAAGTAGTGGCTTTGCAGAATTATCTTCTGTCCCAGAACCTCTGGGAAGCTGGAGATCCTATGGAGAGGCTGACTTGAGTCAGGACATGTGTCAAGCAGCCAGGACAGTCTTTGGATTCAGTGAGGTCATACCATGTGAGGTGAAGTCAGTTAACATCCCTCAGCCTCAGTCCTATAAAATATGAATGCCCTAATGTACTGCCAGGATCTTGTGGGAAATGGAAATATATTAGTCAAGAGTTTGCTACATCCGGTTAAGTCTATGACATTAGTAATTCTGGTTTTTGGAACTTCAAAAAATTCTAGTTCACTTTGTAGACAACTGTGTGTGTATTTGCACATATTAAATATATCCAACACACACACATGCACACATAAAAAGTGGTTTTTTGCCTTGGTACTACACTGTTTCTTGAAATCCACACAATACAAAGGCAAAAGGTCTTATCAGAGAACTTGTTCTTGGGTGCCAGTATAGGATTTGAGAGGAATACAAAATGATCAGTGCCTACCACTACCAACTTAATCAAAGATTCTTTTATACTACTTTAAACATAATAATTTTCACTATTACGTTTGAGTAGGTCCTCCATTAAGGCTACATCTTATATGTAATCCATAATATAGATGAATATAGGAAACCACACATTATTTTATTCCTAAATTTTGTTTTTGTTTTGTTCCTTAATATTAAAGAGCTAAGTCAATATTTTAGAAACAAAATAACCAAAACTTATTTTTTTAAAAAAGAAGAAAAGGACACTATGAGCAATCATATGGAGCCTCCTCAAAAAATTAAAAATAAAACTATATGATCCAGCAATCTACTGCTAGGTATTTATTCAAAAAGTCATAAGCACTCTTATGTTTGTTGTAGCACTATTCACAATAGCTAAGCTGTGAAAACAACCTAAATGTCCATGACAGATAAATGGATAAAGAAAATATAGTACACGCACGCGCACACACACAGTGGAATACTATCCAGCTTACTAGAACAGGAAATTCTGTCATCTGCAACAAAATGGATGAACCATGAGGGCATTATGCTAAGTGAAATAAGCTAATCATAGAAGGACACATACTGCATGATTCCACTTATATGAGGTCTCTAAAATGGTCAAACTCAGAATCAAAGACTGGAATGTTGGTTCCCAGGGACTGAGGGTTGGGAAAATTTGGAGTTAGTAATCAGCAGGCATAAAGTGTCAGTTAAATAAGATAAACTGGAGAGATGAGCTGCGTAACATTGTACCTATAATTGTACCTATAATGAACAATAATGTATTGTACATTTAAAAATTGGGTCAGAGAATAAATCTCATGTTCTTATAACAAAATCAAAATTTTAAAATATTTTAAAATAATCATAACTTTCATGGAAGAGATTGTGGTGGGCAAAGAAGAGTTCACAATAGCACCACTCACTCTGGACAAATTTGGGAGACACAGCAAAGATGTACTTATAGCTTTCCTCAGTGCAGTTTATGATATTTTCAGTAAATGCTCTTGCCATGGCCAGTTTCTCTTAGAAAAGTAAAATGAAGACACAATTATCTTCTTCTAGGTTATGGATCAATTCCTTTTTCACCTACAGAGAATGATTTCAGTATGTGAAATAAACAGAAGGAATTGGAGAAAAAATTAAAAATACATTTTAAAACTCTTTTTACCTCCAAATATGAGCAATCTTAACAATTTAATGGAGTTCCTCCTGTTTATTCTTGCTCCTTTGTTGTGGGAGAAGCACACATGCAGGGACGCATAGAAACAATAAATTAATACAAAGCAAAAGCAAAATTTTTACCCAGGCCAAGAAACATAAAGGTCTCCAAATAGTGGCAGTAGCTTTTGCTTTCAGTTTTTATAGTTATAATGAACACTGCAATAAATTCCTTCATTCTAAAAATTTTAATAAAACTCCTTTGGGTAGCAAAACATCTAATGGAATTCATTTTATGTATCAGTGTATATGCATATGTGTGTCAGTGTGTGTGTACCTCCTAGTTATTCTATTTGAACGTATCTAGACATATCAGAGATGCTTAATACTTACAAATTTATTTTAAAAATAAATTTTATTCATCAGTCCTAAAATGAATACATAAGACATAGAAAATAAGAGAAATTTAAAAAAATTCTCAAATTTTTGCTATTAAGCTACCTGCAGTATATAACATATTTAAAATTTGGACTACAGAGTTACATTTCTGGGATTATGGCAAATCATATTACTCAGACCAACTTTTCTACTGAAATAACTCATAATGCTATGGTAAATAACACTGTGATCTATACTTCTAGGAATATTTTATAGTTATTAATTATTCCTATAAGAAAATAAGGATTGATTTTTGTTTTGTTCTTATTCAATAATCATCAATCAGACATCCCTAGAGTTATTCTAATATTTATGAAAAAGGCTACTTCCTTGGCTTTCCTGAACCAACTCAGGAAGGAGATTAGCAAATGGCATATCATTAATATGCATTTCTGCTTCATATTCTATCAGATTTTGCTTTATGTACTTTGAAGTTTTGCTATCAGGCACACACATATTTATATTTATTTATTTATTTATTTATTTATTTATTTATTTATTTATTTATTATTACATACAGTTTGACAAAGATTAGTACATATATCTCTTTTTCCCCCTGCCCTTCCCCCCGCCTCCCCTACCCGCCAGTGTTCTGCGTCCATTGGTTATGCTGAAATGCATGCATAAAAGTCCCTTGGCTGTTCTGTTAGGCACACACATATTTAGATTGCTATTCCTTCTTAGTGAATGAATCCTTTTATCATTAATTAATATTCCTAATTATGTCTGATACTTTTTCTTGTTCTGAAATTTGCTTTGTCTTATATTATTAAAACTACTCCAGCCCTGGCTGGGTGGCTGAGTTGGCCAGGAGCATCATCCTGTACACCAAAAAGTTGCGGGTTCAATGCCCAGTCAGGGCACGTAGGAGAGGCAACTTCTCTCTCTCTCTCTCTCTCTCTCTCTCTCTCTCTCTCTCTCTCTCTCTCTCTATCTATCTCTCAACATTTCCTGGAGCGAGGATTAAAAGAAAAGAAACTATTCCAGCTTCCTTTTGATTAGACTTTGGGTGCTATATTCCTTTCCATCTTTTATTTTTAACCTATCCATGTCATTATATTTAAAGATAGCTTTTTGTAAATGGCTATTAGTTGAGTCTTTTTTCTTTACCTAATCTGACATTTATTTTTTAATGTTCTTTGAACATTTATATGCAAAATAATTATTGATTCATTGGATTTAGCTCTACTATTATATCCTTTTTGTTGTTGTTTTCCCTTTCATGTTTGTTTTCTCTTCAACAAGTTCTTCCTTATTTTGTATTATTAGCCTATTTTTAGTATGAGCTTTTATTTACCTTTTTATTTAAAAATGTTTATGTTTTTTATTGATTTCAGAGAGAGGAAGGGAGAGGGAGAGAGATAGAAACATCATAGATGAGAGAGAATCATCTATCCACTGCCTCCTGCATGCCCTCTGCTGGGATTGAGCCTGGGCATTTGCCTTGACTTGGAATAGAACTGTGACCTTCTAGTTCATAGGTTGACACTCAACCACTGAGCCACATCTGCCGGGCTATCTTTTGGTTTTTCAGTGTCTCCCTGTATTAAATGTTTTAGTGGTTGTTCTAGAGATTAAAACATATATACCTTACTGTTAAAAATCTATTTCAGTTAAAGTTTTACCATTTGAAGCAAAATCAGCTTCCCTTTATAGTTGTCATACATTTTACATCGACATACTATGATACCCCAATAGTTAATATTGTAAGTTTTGCTTTCCATGGCCAAACATATTTTGAAAAACTTAAGTAGAGAAAAATAGTCAACTATATTTATCCAGACATTTACCATTTTTATTTATTTTTCTTCATTTTGGTACTCAAAGTTCTCCATGATTATAATTTTCCTTCAGTTTGAAAAACTTTATTTAACATTCATTTTAGACTAGTTTTTCCAGAAACAAACTCTATATTACTCTTTCATTTACTTGAGAATGTCATTATTTCATTGTCATTCCTTAAGGATATTTTCGCAGGTTGTCGAATTCAGGGTTGACTTATTTTCTCTCAGATTTAAAGATGTTGCTATATTCTGGCCCTGTGATTTCCTAGGACTAGTGAATTGTTACTTGAATCATTACCCCCTTATATGCACTGTGCTATTTTCTATTGGCCATTTTCAAGGGTTTTTATATAATCTTTGGTTTTTGGAGGTTTGATTATGATATTTCTGGGTGTAATATTCTTGGCGTTTATAATCTTTTGGGGGTCTCTGAGCTTTCTGGATCTGTAAATTGATGTCTGCCTATTTTAGGAAGTTTCAACAATTATTTCTCTAAATATATGTTCTGTGTCAATATCTTTTTGAACTCCTTTCAGGAATGCAATAAAGACCACAATTTCTGAGTCTGTGCTCATTTTCTTCCAATCTTCTCTTTGCTCATGTGATTGGATGAAGACTGTTATTCTAATTTCAAGTTACTGAATCTGTCTTTATTATTTTCATTCTTCTGTTGATCCCATAAGTGAGTTTTTAATGTATAATATCATAATTTTGATTTATAAAATTTACACGACTTTACAAAAATAATTTGTATTTCTCTGCTTAGAACGTCTATCTTTTCTTTCATTTCAACAGCATTTACCTTCATGCCACCTTTACTCCAAAGAAACATGGTTTTGATGGCTTCCTTAAAATCTTTGTCTGGCTATTCTATTATCTGGGTCACCTTTTCCCCCCAAATTTTCTTGGTTCTTGATATATAGCATAATTTTGGATTCTATTCCTGTGTGCAATTGTACTGTATTTCAAATATTATGATGTTATCCCCTGAAGAATACTTTTTTTTATTTGGTTGGTTGGTTTAGCTAGAAATCAACCTGATTAGGATTAAACTAAAAGTTATGTCTCACCTTCTTCAGATGATTTTCTATTTTCAGTTTACAAAGAAACTGCTATGTGGTTTGACTGCCCCACACATGCACCTCTCAGGATTTAGTCTGAGACTTGACTAGTGGTTTATGAAGTTCAAAGTATCTTACCATGCTCCTTTGGGTCTGCCATGTGTGTGTGCAACTTAAAAATTGGTTTGAGGTGTGGTATACAGATTAATTCATAGAATTAGGATATTCTCTTGCATGTACTCTTCTCTCCAAGATTGCCCTTTCCAAATTCTCTGGCTTCCAAGGGCCCCTTGAACCAATCCTCTGTCCAGAAAGAGAATTTCTCTTGGAGTTTTAATCACCTATGCCAGCACAGGGGAACTCTGTGCATGAAATTCTCTCTAGGTGTGGGTGGCACAGGACTTTCAGTTAGAACATTACCTCTTCTTCCCATATAACTGTTCTCTCTCTCTCTCTCTCTCTCTCTCTCTCTCTCTCTCTCTCTCTCTCTCTCTCTCTCTCTCTTGGCCCTATTTTCAGGGCAGAATGGAAGAAGTTTGATTTCACATGTCTGTTGAACCTTGTCAGGTATCCATTCTTCTTGTAGTGTCTTTTACTTTTGTTGTGCAGGTTGCATGTTCCACCTTAGCCAATGGATATTTAGAAAGGTAGAATGCAGTCTTGTTGGTTTCAGAGAAGATCATTTTAGTTTTGATCAAGAATACTTTACTAGGATTCTACATCCTGTGAAGTGCCTATATTTTTATAGTAAAAATTTTATTGGATGTGGATGACTATCTTAGGAGTAGAGACATCGATATCTCAGCAGTTCTAACATAACTGAATTGCTGTTATCATCCAAACTCAGTATTCACCTACATTCTGTGAAATGGAAAGTGGTCTGTTGTACTCAAATTCTTAACTGCATGACAAAAAGAATTAGCAGCGTAACAACATTTTTTTCATTTTCAAACAAATAAAAAAATATATTTTTAATTTGTCTGACTATTCTATTAACTGCCTCTTAACTTTCAGGCAGCTTATAACTTTCCCAATACTAAAAGCTAATTTGAAAAAAAAGATCCCCTTACATGAGCCTAAAGCACGTGGCTTCCCTCTCCCCGATTCCTGTTTTTCTTTCCTCTTTGGGGACATCCTAACTTCTTTCCCAATATCTAAGTCCTTGAGCTAAAGTTAAAAAAAAAAACAACACTTTAAACATTGTAACATCTTTCCTACCCCTGCTCTCCATAACAGTCTCTTTGAGAATAATACTGTTGATCATTGCATTTTGATAAATTGCAATTTACAATCTTTATTTCTTGCCCTGGTCAGTATGGCTCAGTTGGCTGGGCATCATCCTGTGCACTGAAGGATTGCCAGCTTGATTCCCAGTCATTGATCTTTTTCTCCTTCTCCCTTCCTCTAAAAATCAATTAAGGAGAAAAAAAAAATAAAATCATAATCTCTTTCACTGGAACATTGCTACAGCTAAAGAGTCATGAAAACTTGCTATTTAAACAAAATAATTTATTGTGTCCAACGGCAACATACAAATGGAAATTAGGGAGTAAGTATAAAATATACTTAAAAAAACAATATAGATCTGTTTCCCATTATTGATTCCTCTTCATCAAGCTTGGAAACCAATGTTGCACTACTTTTTAAATAAATATTATGCTGGAGCATGGAAATTTTATTGACAAAATATATAGCTCCAGGACAGGCTCAGGCAGGAAACTCAGAAATAATTTTTAAAATGTCACAGTGTCTATTGATTCATTCTAGGCAGCCTGGATGGACACACACACACACACACACACACACACACGTGTGTGTGCATGCACACATTATATACAGTGAAATAATCTCATATAAATTCAACACTAGCAATGTTTGTGTCCATTCTAAAGGGTATGTGCTAAGCAAACTGGTATGTCTGGACCCTCTTAACCAATTACCTCTGTCCCTAGCCGGTTTCGCTCAGTGGATAGAGCATCAGCCTGAAGACCAAAGAATCCCAGGTTCGATTCCAGTCAAGGCACATGCCCAGGTTGTGGGCTCGATCCCCAGTAAGGAGAGTGCAGGAGGCAACTAATCCATGATTCTCTCTCATTATTGGTGTTTCTCTCTTCCCCTCTCCCTTCCTCTCTGAAATCAATAAAAAATATATATATATTTAAAAACCAGTTACCTCTGAACTGATTTACACAGACATATTAATACCTTTATTAAGCAGTTGGGCTATCCCAGCACTGTCTTAAATACTTCACATGTATGACCTGAATTGATCCTCATAGCAACCTTTTTTTAAAAAAATATTTTATTGATTTTTTTACAGAGAGGAAGAGAGAGGGATAGAGAGTCAGAAACATCTATGAGAGAAAAACATCGATCAGCTGCCTCTTGCACACTCCCCACTGGGGATGTGCCCGCAACCAAAGTACATGCCCTTGACCAGAATCGAACCTGGGACCCTTGAGTCTGCAGGCCGATGCTCTATCCACTGAGCTAAACTGGTCAGGGCCGCTCATAGCAACCTTTTAATGTAGGCACTGTCATATTTAAAATATCACACAAGAGGAAATGAAGGACCATAGTCAATTTACACAGCCTGTAAATGGTGGTGCTGAGATTTGAAGCCAATCAGTCTGATCCTAGTATCCATGATCTTTGTAGCCCACTGCAGTACACTATTCCTCCTCATTTGTGAAAAGAAGAAACAGAAATGACGTTTTTATACAGAAATGCAAACATGGTAGGAACATAACAGTTTCCCCTGTTAAGCCATTCTCTTTCCCTCTCCTTCCTTACACCACTGCATCAAATCCACGAAATGTGATATTGCCACTTCTAAATTTAAGTGCTCCTTTGACATTCTTTGGCCACAACCTCAAAATAAGTGCACATCCTGAGAGAGACATGGTTAAAATCACAGAGACAAAGAGCCCTCTTGGCATGCTAGAGTGGCTTGCAGCCCTTGGAGGCTTTCTGGGAAATGGAGGTGATTGATTATAGCAAGTTCTTCCTGAAAACAAAAGACCTTGGTTGTCAGGTTACTAAGAAGAGGCTTATTGGGACAAATAGGTCCTAAATTCATTCTTAAGGCAAACATTGGGAAGGACAGTGGGAGGATGCAAGTTATACAATGGGTGACATGGTATAAAGGGAAGGTAGGCTTCTTTGCGTGGTAGTTGGGGTGACTATATTTATTATTTCTACTACAAATTATTTCTACTTCCCACAAAATACGTCACTACTTCATGGCATCTCTAAAACACTAGGCCCTTGGCAACAGACAGTGTCTGCTAAGGTGGTAACCAGTGATGAGAGGCTATTCATGAAGGAAAAAATCAGTAGGTTACAGGACACTGGGCGTAGAGTTATAGGGAAAGGATAGGTCCTTTAAAAACCTCTTTTTGCCCAGCTGGTGTGGTTCAGTAGTTGAGTGTCGACCCCATACACCAAGAGGTCACAGGTTCAAATCCAAGTCAGAGCATAAGCCCAGGTTGTAGGATTGATCCCCAGTATAGGGTGTGTGGGAGGCAGCCAATCCATATTGATGTTTCTCTCTCATCAGTGTTTCTATCTCCCTTCCTCTCTCTCTGAAATAAAAAACAAAAAACACAACATATTTTTTAAAAAGCTGTTCTTAAAAATGCTTTGGGTGGCAGGCAGGGACAGGATATGGAAGAAGGTGGAAGGTTTTAAGGGGGTAGGCTTCTCTGTGTAATGGGCTTTATAGGTTATTTTTACAGTAGTATATTCATGGGGGAATGAATTGCTGTTAATTTGAAATTTGATGGGTTAGAAAAACTGTTTATAACATTTTCTTGGTAAAGAAATCAGTAACTCTCCAAGTGAATTAAGTATATTGATCATTAGGTACCTAACCCATTTTTACCTAAGTGGTAGCACACTGTACACACTGTTCTGTACCTTGCTCTTTGGAATGAGGACTGTAACCATAGCAACCAGAAAACAACCAGAAATGCTTTTTGAAGTGGGTGGTGATTAAATGAATTATGCTATACCCATGAAATTGAATATCATGGACACATTAAAAATGATGATGCAGGCATATAATGTTTGACATAAAAATATATTTGTACTTTAAGGCCAAATAGGAAAAAAAAAGCTTTTTAAAAAATGGAGACGTGTGTATGTGTGTTTGTGTGTGTGTACATGACATGCACAGAGAAAAGCTTAGGGACACAAAAGCACACAAAAATGGTTGACTAAGGAATGATGACATTGCAGATGCTGTTTCCCCATTAATATGTGCATTTTGTGTTTTAGATTTGCTATCATGTAAGTTAATTGCATATTTGATTATTTTAGTTCTGATTTTATAATACTTTCAGATAAAACCAACAGATAAAAAGTATATATTAAGTCCCTACGCCACACCAGTTCCCTAGCCGCCCCCCCCCCAGTTCCCATTCTCAGATTAGGGCTCTTGAGATGCAAAAAATCAAACACTAACAGGGTTCGTATGATATAGTGTGTACATGGGGAGGAAGGGGTACCTAGAAAGCAAACAAGTTCAGTGTAATAAATTTCAGAGCTAGGATAAAAATATCTTCCTTGTGCAAACCAGCCTCTCTCTGACTTCCAGAGCCTTGGATATGTTGTTCCCACTACCTGGAAAACTTGCCATCCCCACACCTTTCTGTACCTGTTACTGTCTCTTCAGGTCCCAGGAAGCAATGCTGAATTATGATGGATTTCCGTCATATATGGCGTCAGAGTATCTCAGAGGTTTTATGTCTCAGAGCATTTATACACTTTGCTATAGTAACTTCTTTGTTTTCTGTCTCTTTTAGCAGAAATCACGAAACCTATCTACCTTGCTCATTTTAGCATCACAGTTCTATCTAACCTGGTGTCTGGAAAGGCAAGCTTGGGAAAAATCCATCTCACTTGGATCTCAAAAACCAATACAGCCTGACTTGTGTTGCTCAGTGGTTGAGCATCAACCCTATGAGGCAGGAGGTTACGGTTTGACTCCCAGTCAGGGCACACGTCCAGGTTGCAGGCTCCATCCCCAGCGTGGGGCAGGCAGGAGGCAGCAAACTGATGGTTCTCTCTCATCAGTGATGTTTCTATCGCCATGCCTTTCCAAATTCAATACAAAATATATTTTTTAAAAACCCACAAAAAATTATGTCCCTGCAATTTCCTCACCATCTAACACAGATTGTTTGAAAGGACACAAATAAAAGAATTGAATTTCTAGTGTTTGGAAGATGGTGGAAGCTCATCACTAATATCCCAAATGGACCAAGATCCTATTCAGACTCAAAGAAATGTAATTGGAAAGAGATTTGGGGCAGGAGATTTTTGAAAAGGGTGAGCTTATTTGGGAAGGGGTGGGGTGGGGGTCTTCATAGACACATACTGGAGAGCACAACCTATCCCCCCACTCAATGGATGAAGTTCTGTCCAAATTTGATGCCTTGAGCTCTTATAGCAAAAGATAGCATCCTAACTGAAATATCTCTTGATGTCAATGGCTAATTTATTAGACCCTTTGAAAAGAGACATCAATTCTCTGCCTACTTCAGAAAATTATTCCAGGCATGTTGAGAAGGAGCTAGCCAAAATACCGGCCTCCCAGGAAATCTATTCAGGCTGTCCAATTTCCTCCAATATTCACTGGAGGTTCCTCCTCCACTAGGATGCATATGTCTGTTGGCCATCTGTTTGTCTTCCTTGGAAAAGTGTCTATGCAGGTCCTCTGGCCATGTTTTTAATCAGATTGTTTGGTGTGTATTTCTGTTGCCGAGTTGTATGGGTTCTTTGACATGAGTCCCATTTTCTGTTGGTTGCCTTTTGTATAGTAGGCGTTTCTTCTGCTGTGCAGAATTTGATAGACTCCCGTTCATTTATTTTTGCTTTTGTTTTCCTTGCCTTTGGGGTCAAGATCACAAAACCCCCCTCTGAGACCAAGGTCTCTATATTCACTGCTTGTGTTTTCTTCTACGCACTTTTTTTTTGCCTCAGGTCCTACACTCAAGTCTTTAATCCATTTGAGTTCATGTTGGTGTATGGTGTCAGAGCGCCATCTAGTTCCTTCTCTTGCATGTGGCTTTCCAGTTTCCCCAGCACCACCAACTGAACAGGCTTTCCTTTCTCCTTTGTATCTTCCTCACTCCTTGGTGGAAATTTAGTTGCCGGTGTCTGTGTAGGTTTATTTCTGGGTTCTCAATTCTGCCCCATTGTGTGTGTGTGTGTGTGTGTATGTGTGTGTATTTTTCTACAATATCATACTATTTTGATTTCTGTATATTTGTAGGATAGTTTGAAGTTGGGGAGTGTGAAACCTCTAGTTTTCTTCTTTTTTCGCCCTCAGGATTGCCGTGCTTATTTAGGGTCTTGTGTTGTTCTGTATAAATTTTAGGATTTCTCTGTTCTACTTTGGTGAACAATGCCATTGTGAC
>PVJC01043427.1:0-14524 GCA_004026665.1 Murina feae
TCAGCAGGACTAAGAGAAGGTACTCTCCAAGCTACATTCTCGCACCCCCTCCTCCTACCTACTGTTGTCACAACTCAGGGAAAATTAGCACCAAAGAATCTCTAGTTAGCAGCAATTCCCTTCCACTGTCCCCTTCAAACAAGCCTCTTTTGAACTCTTCATAACCTTTACTCTGAGTTGTAGGGACTTGGGGAGGGGGGCGGGGGGATACCGATAAGACACCTCCTTAGGACTTCTGCCAGACTGTCTCCTGGAAAGCAGAGAAAATGTAACTTCTCAAGACAGCCCCGGATATCTGCTCACCCTCAATAGAATTCCCCTCCCCTCACTGCCTCTTAGCAAAACGCCTCTGCTTTGTAAGAGCAGGCCAGCCTCTATTTCCTGCCTGTGTTGACTGGCAATGCACCGGCCCTTTCGTCCCTTGGAAAGTAAACTAAATTTCCTCCCGGCCTCTCTCTCTTCTCTCAGTTGTGAGTTCTTTCCCAGCCCACATCACTGTCCAAACCCTAACACCTTCCTTGCTGGATACTTTATTCTGTGCGTGTTTGATGAGCAGCTCCAGTCCCTGACTGCTACAGCTGCCCCCACACGGAGCTCCCAGCACCCAGTGCTTGAGTGCGGCTCTGCCCCGCCCTCTAGTGGCAGAGACGAGCCAGGGCAGCGGCTGCGTGAGGCTTCCAGGGAGGAAAGGCTCAGCCCTGGCTGTTTCTCAGTGCAGCTCTGCTGGAGTTCTTGCTTGGTGCAGCTTTCTTGCCAGAATAAGACACCTTCAATGGACAGCAGCCGCCTTGGGCCTAGTTTCAGTCAAGGTGCCCACGTGATGTAGGGCATCCTGCTGCACAGAACACGCCACTTTGGAGTAACAGTTATGGGGCCCGGCCCCTTGCCATGAGCCTCCCATTCAGCACACAGAAGGAGGGGTTGCTGGATATGGGAGAGATGTGGCAGGGCCAATCCCCTTCTTCACACCATCTCTATGTCTACCCTCCTCTCACACTCTGTCCTGAAGGGAAATATATGAGAGAGAGAGAGAGAGAGAGAGAGAGAGAGAGAGAGAATTCAACCTTTGGATCGTGCCCACCCACCCTGACAGGGCAATCTGCTTTGCTTAGTCCACCAAGTCAAATGCTTACCTCTCCTGGAAACATCCTCACAGACGCTCAAAAATAACCTTTCCCCAGATTATTTGGGCATCCTGTGGCCCAGGCAAGTTGATATACCAAGTTAACCTTCACAGGGGAAAGTTAAAGAATACATAACACGACAAAGGCAAGTAATATGTTAGGATAATAATGAGAGGAGGTAACTGGTACCAAAAGAAAGTCTTGCAGATGCTCTAAGACGAAGATTTCCAAATTGCCGCCCCCACTTGTTCTCTATAAGAAAGCACAGGGCGCTGCCACCCACAGTCCAGGAGGAAGCAAGAGGAGCTTGGAGGCTGAGCATCTCCCCCTGCTGTTCCGAGGCGAGGCTGGGACCCCCAGGGGAGGGCAGAGCAGGGCACAGAGCATCCTGAAGGGAGGACCTGACCGATGCCCCGCTGAGGGGGAGCTCTAGAAATGAACAGGCGACTCCTGAGAACAGTAACAGTAAACACTGTGCAGCATTCCCAACCTACTCACTTTTATTTTAATGTCATATTATTTGTGATAACAGAGTTTACCTACAAAACACTCCAGGTATTGAAGGTGGAAGGAAAAGGTACACAGAAGTTCCAGTTCATTCCGGGCTCAAGAGAAGAGAGTGGTGATGCCCGTATGCTCACTGGAATTTTATGTTTCCCCTATGAAATAGGACCAGTGTGTAGCTCCAGAGGCCTCCACTCTGCCTTTACGGTAGAATAATCTAGAGAATTTCCAAATGGGAAGTCAGAAGGAAGGAGGGGTGGTGGGGCAGGACATTTGTGTTTTTCAGAAGCTCCCGAGTGAGGGTGCAGCAGGATGGAGGATCCCTGTGTTGGCACGTCGCACTCCAGCACACGGTGGGATGAAGTCACGGGGTGGAGAGATGTCTAAGTGTGCAGCTCTGCCCAGCATGTAATCCTCTCAACTTTCTTTCAGCTTCACCCCTGGAGAAAGTGCTTGCAAACCGAAGTGGTCTGCCCCGCCCTCTGGTGGTGGTCAGGTTGCACAACCACTTCAAACACAAATCACTATGTAAAGCTCCCAGGATGGTGCTGGAGGCAGCCTGTAAAATAACGGAGCACTACATGCCCAGCTGTTCTCTCTGCCTTCTTCTCCTGCTTCCTAGGTCAGGTTTGTGAACCTTCGTCAAGGGTCTGTAGTCGTACTCAGCAGGAGGGCTCTCCAGGGAGGGAGCCGGTGTGTTTAAGAACAGATGTCCCGCCACTAAATGTTAGGGTGCCCGCAGCATCCCCCAGGCCACTCCAGATGTTTTCTTCCTCTTGTACCCCAGATGTTTCCCCAGATGTGTGGGACGCCTGTGCAGAGCAAGCGGGGCAAGGCTCTGGGTATTAAAGTCTCTCAGGGTAAATATTCAAATAAAATTACACAGTAGCAATGCAAGGTATCTCAATTCAAATGGCTCAGTACGCACCGGACGTGTTTCGTCAAGCCTCATCAAGCTACAGAGAGTTACCTTTGGCCCCAGCTGGTTTAGCTCAGTGGATAGGGCCTTGGCCTGCAGACTGAAGGGTCCCGAGTTTGACTCTGGTCAAGGGCGCATGCCCAGGTTCCAGGCTCCATCCCCATTAGGGAGAGTACAGGAGTCAGCCAATCAATGATTCTCTCTCATCATTGATGTTTCTCTCTCTCTCCCTCTCCCTTCCTCTCTGAAATCAATAAAAATATATTCAAAATAAGTAAGAAATTTACTTTTGTTTCTGAGTTTTGTTGTTGACAGTGGTGGTGTGGTAATTTTTTGAATTTTTTAAAACATACATTTTTGTTGAGGAGCCCCCATGGCAGTTATGTTTCCCCAGGGCAATCAGGTCATGTGACCTTTCTCAGAGCCCCTGTTGCCTCACTGCTGTCACCTCTGGCCCGTCCTGTCAAGCTCTGCAATACGCACTCAGGACAAGTTGCAACATAGACCAGGAATGGAAAAGCTTTCTTGTCTATCCACATTGCATTTCGGGTTCTGTTTTACTTAGGAAAAGTGGGGAGAAGATGTAAACAGGCATTTCAGAAGCGATCATCCCCAAACCTAAATATCAGGGGAAAAACCAACACAGAAGCACTGCCTGTGCACGAATCTGCGACAGCCTGCTTTTCCTGTCCTCCATCGAGCCAGAACTCACTCTCCCTACGTTCTTCCTCACCAAACCGGTGATGCCTGTAATAGCACCTCCCCTCCTGTAGCTAGGCTGTTACAGATGTACGTCCCCACAGCTGCAGATTGAGAAAGCCCACCTTGTTAAAGTGGATTTAACAAACGGGAGTCTAACAACCCACTGTCAACCAGAGGAATGCTAATTCAAAGCAAATATTTCACAGCTATTGAGGGCAAAGATTTAAAGTCTAATAATGTGACGATGAGGAAAAGGGAACTCTCTCACTGCAGATGAGATTGGACACTGACTTGACCATTGTGGAGTGTGACTTGGTAATAGCTTGTCGAGCCAAAGAGGCACCTAACCATCAAGACAGAAATGCCACTTTTAAGTAGAAACTGTGCAGAGATGCTCAAACTATCTACAAGAAAAACCACTTTTAAGTAGAAACTGTGCAGAGATGCTCAAACTATCTACAAGAAAAACCACTTTTAAGTAGAAACTGTGCAGAGATGCTCAAACTATCTACAAGAAAAACCAAAGTTTTTAAAGAAAATTCCAACCTGTTGAGGCTCAATCCTATCTAATAAAAGAGTAATATGCAAATTGACCATCACAAGATGGCTTCCCCCATGTGGTCAAAGATGGCTGCCTCAAGATGGCCAGCAAGGGAGAGCAGTTGGGAGGGACCCAGACCTGCAGGGGAGGACAGTTGGGGGCACCAGGCTTGCTGGGGTGGACAGCTGGGGGTGACCAGACTAGCAGAGGAGGGGAGTTGGGGGGGGACCCTAGGCCTACAGGAGAGGGCAGTTGGGGGGACCCAGGCCTGCAGGGGAGGGCAGTTGGGAGGGACCCAGGCCTCCAGGGGAGGGCAGTTGGGGGGACCCAGGCCTGCAAGGAGGACAGTTAGGGGCGGGACCATTCTGGCAGGGGGAGGGCAGTTAGGGGCAATCAGGCTGGCACAGGTGCAGTTAGGCATTGATCAGGCTAGCAGGGGAGTGGTTAGGGCAATTGGCAGGCGAGAGGTTAGGAGCCACCAGTCCTGGGTTGTGAAAGGGATGTCTGACTGCCTGTTTAGGTGGGATCAGGCCTAAACAGACAATTGGACATCCCTCAAGGGGTCCCAGATTGGAAAGGGTGCAGGTTGATCTGAGGAACACCCCCTCCCCACTCCGTGCACGAATTCCATGCACCGGGCCTCTAGTATTTTTATAAAATACAATAAAAATGAATAAAACAAAAAATGTTGAAACAGTCATGTAAATTAAAAGCCTGAATAGTGCCCTAACTGGTTTGGCTCAGTGGCTAGAGCGTCGGCCTGTGGACTGAAGGGTCCCAGGTTCAATTGCAATCAAGGGCATGTACCATGGTTGTGGGCACATGGGGAGTGTGCAGGAGGCAGCTGATCAATGTTTCTCTCTCATCGATGTTTCTAACTCTCTATCCTTCTCCCTTCCTCTCTGTGGAAAATCAATAAAATATATTTTTAAAAAAGCCTGAATAGTTTTTAAATTCTTAGACCCACTAGACATAAAAGTACTCAGCTGAATTGCCTTCACAGTTTCCAGATGCTTTTCTCAGTTTCTGCTCTCACCTGGTCCTGGGCCGGAAGGAGTGGGCTATCCCCAGTGTGAGGAGCGGGGGCCAGAGCTCACGCCAGCCCACAGCAACGAGGAGATGCATCGAAGGAAGGATGTTCGCTGCAGCACTATTTTATATATATAATTTTAAAAATCACTGGAATAGGGGGAAATGAGCATTATAGTCAAACAATGAAGTACAACATAACAATGAAAATGAATAAACTAGATTTACACATATTAACCTGGATATATCTTGAAACCAAAACACTGAGTAAAGAAATATTGTCAAAATAATATTTCTTACATAAGCCATTTACATAAATTTCAAAAATAGTCAAAGTGACATTAAATAAGGTCTTATGGATATTAAGGAACGGGTTAGTGATTTTCCTCCAGGAGAGTGAGAAAGAACGGGAGACCTGGGCACTTGGATTCCATCTGTAATGTCTTGTTTCTATAAAGCATTGACACAGATAGTGTATAATACAAACATTTGCTAAGTCTAGGTGTTAGGTACCTGGGTGCCATGTTATTTCCCTTTTTAAAAATGTTTGAATTACTTCATGATTTTTAACTTAGAAAGACAATGAAAACAGTTCAAGGAAATGCACTGTCTTTGAAAAATTGAAACAGTTGTGAGTGTCAAAGTTTATTTGGGCAGAACACATGTAGCTTTAGAGACATAAACGTAATTTAGATTTTAGGTTCACAGAACACATGAGGGGAAGGTATGGAGATATCCCACATATGCTCCCCGCCCCCCACAGGCTAAGGGCCCTCTCCATCCCCCATTATGAACCCCCCCCCCGAGTGGTACATCTGTTACAACTGATGAACCTACACGGACACATCACTCAAGTCCATAGTTTAAACTGGGGTTCCCTCTTGGTGTTGTTCATTCTTTGGTTTGTTCAAATGTGTTAGTTATGTAGTTTCTATTACAAAGTTCTCTCTTAAAACTGGAATTATCCAAGACGTAAAGGGCAAAGCTGCTCCTTCTGAACACATAACACCGGTGTCTCAGCCCCAGCTCTTCCTGTGCTGTGGGAACATCAGTGTCTGCAATGACAGAGGGAAGCAGACCACTCCTCCCGCCCTCATCCTGAAGGAGCCACTCACAGGGCAGGGAGTGCACCAAGGCCTCACTGGTTGTTCCTGAAACGACCAGTGTCAGGCCTTCTCTCTGTTAGGAACGTCCAAATCATTGTGAGACAAACAAACAGAAACCAGGCCATGGAGACTGCTCCGTGCTTCTGCAGGTCTGGGTCTGAACTCCCTGTAGCCCACACTGCTGCTGCTTGAAGATGTGGCTTGAAAATCCCTGGCCCATAGGAAGCCGGGAAGAGCCCTGGCTGTGAGCCGGCAGGTCTCCGTGTGAATTCCAGCCTTGGCCTTGGCTGTGACCTGTGTGACCCTGGGCCTACGTTTACTTACCTCCAAGTAGGGGGAAGAATCAGAGTCCCCTGGATGACGGACCCAAAGAGTGCCTTAAAAATGTCATTTTTTTTCACCGTCCTTAACTGCCCAGGCACAGGGCATAGAAGACTCTATGCTTGTCTGGAGGTGGTGAGACAGACGGGTAACCGATAATTGCAATAGAGTGAGACAAGGACCACTGTGGACACAGGCTGAGTACTCTGAGGGAACTGAAAAAGCAGCACGTAACCACGATGCTGCGTGGCCATTTAGCAAATCTGGATTTCAATGTGTTTTCTTGTAAAATGGTTGTCTGCTCACCATGCTACTGATTCAAAAGTGAGAGCATAAAACATGAAAGTGTTTGGCCTGTCGTAAAGCATTGCACTAACAGGAGGCATTGCTCAGTTTGCCCTCCTATATGCCTCACCCATAGAACAAACCAAAGAACTATATGGTAGGGAGACTAAGGCCCATGCTACATGGCAAAGAGGAATTAGGGTGGCTCACCACCTGACCTGAAATAAGGTCAGTCAGGTGAGCCCAGTATGGATACAGCTTCCTTTAAACATGGATGAGGGAGGCAGAAGTTCAGGGTCCGAGAAAATTTTGAAGATGCTCCACTGCTGGCCTTGAGGACGAAGGAGGGACCCACAAACCAAAGGAATGCAGCTGGGCCCAAGAAGCGGGCAAAGGCAAGGATACACATCTCTCCTAGAGTCTCCAGAATGGGTGTGATTTTAGCTCTTTGACCCATTTCAGACTTCTAACCTCCAGAACTGTAAAACAATGCATGTGTGTTGTTTTAAAGCCATTCAAGTTTGAGCTAATTTGTTAACAGTGGCAACAGGAAACTGATACAAACCCCAGCCTCCGTCCTCGGAAGACAGCAGCAGCATGAAGGATGGGTGATTGCAGAAGGCAGCCCAGAATGTGAGTCCCACTTTTCTTCTCTTAAGTGTCACTGTCATCAAAACGAGACACTGACTTAAATGGCCCCGTCGTGGTCTATCAGGAGCATGAGGCCTTTCAGTAAAGCTCTAGCCCCATCCGGCTCTGGCATGCAAAGGCTGTGCCCATCTCTCCACTCATGGCCCCAGTATATTCCATGACGGACACTGAACATGGATGCCTCCAAACAGTCCCAACTCCTATCCCTCATTTCTTTTAGGCCAAATACTGTGCACCAACAGTCCTTCATTCCTTCTGATGCATGTTTCAGACATTTAAATCCACTGGATAAGCTTGTAATCATCTCTCAGGATGTAGATCGAAGGTTCTCTCCTGTGGCAAATTAAAGGTGGGTCCCAGGTCTTCACTTTTCTGTAGGAGCATCCAAAGCTGCATCATGGAAAGGCAGAGTATACCCCCCTGTCCACTGACACTGGGCTTAGCGTGCTACTTGCGTTGGTCAGTGGCATTGAGTGACTGCAGCAAGAAGAAAGACTTGAACAGTTTCCACACAATTGGGCACTCTGGCTCTTGACTGATCTCTGTCCATGACGGGGTAGGGAACCTTTTCTATGCCAAGGGCCATTTGGGTATTTATAACATCATTCTTGAGCCACACACAATTAGCCTGTGTTTCGTCAAACATTTAACTCAGTGGTCACCAACTGGTGGTCTGCGGACCACTGGTGGTCCGTGAGATACGAAAGGTTGGTGACCACTGACTTAATTTACTCACGCCTAATGCCTTGGCAGGGCCAGACAAATGATTTTGGCCCTCGGGGCAGATGGTCCCCAACCTTGATCTATGGGCACATAATCTGATCTAGGGAGGATGAGCCTTGGGAAGCAACGTTAGAGCCTGGAGCTCAAAGCTGGGCGTCGAGCACAGCCAGGGAACTGGCCATCATCTTGCAGACCATGAGCCTGCAGGTTACTGTTTTCAGCCAGTATGTCTTTGAGCAATTGATGGCAGAGCATTATTGTGGCAATACTGACTGACAAACCTCTCCCCCAGTACAGCTGACCACATCTTCATTTGATATCTATCTCCCTAAGTGGAGTTAAAGTCCTTGAGGGCAGACACCAGCTGTTTGTTGACTTTATATCGATGACCTCTAGCATGATGCTTAGAATATAGTAGGTTCCTAATAATTTTTTGTTTTTAGTAAAAATAAATAATCAAATAAACGAATGAATACAAGGAACACACTATTCCGGGTCCGTGACCTTAAAGTAGGGGCAGTGAGGGGCAGGAGGAAGTCACAATGAATGGGCTGCTGCAAATATCATTAAATACTTAAGGGCAAAATTTTATAGGTTGACTGAATACATCATGTATTTCAGGTATCCATAAAGTTATTGTGCATAATGAAATAAAAAGTGTACTTCAAAGTAAAAATGTGCAGTTGCTTGTTATTATGTATTTCCTCAAATAATGTATTCGAAAAGTACAAGTCATTTCATGTGAGGAATGAAGAGTTTTGACATTCAAGAGGCCCACTTGTTCCAAAATGCTGGGAAGTACTGTTCTAGACCCTTCCTTTTAAAGATGTTGTGGAGAATTCAGCACAGAGTGAGGCTTTCTTCCTTGTTGACTGGTAGTCAAAGCAACAGGGCCTTGGTGGGCATGTCTGTCACATACTCTCTCCCGAATCTCCCCGTTACTGCACATTTACATCACGAGGGCAGGGCTACTGTCAACTGCAAGACACTCACAGAAAATTATAAGCCTTCATCCTCTCTCCACCCTTCCTACCACAAAGCTGTCATATCACTGCACTTCCCAGCTCAGCCTTGGGTTGTAATTACAGTCATCGCCCTAAGAATTCTTTCAAATGACAGGCTTACTTAATAGGGAGAAACTCACACAAAGGACTGTCAATACAGGAGCAGTGATTGAACACTGATAGTTTGGAGCGATGATAGTGTAAAACATGAGAACTGCACAGTGAATGTGGCAGGGACTTGACTTAAACCACGTGCCTTTGTTCGAAATACTTATATAGCAAAGAGGTTTCTATGCAGCTGTTGAAGCTCTCTCTCTTTAAATGTGTTTATTTCATTTCATTCAGTTAAAGGATGACATCTCTAATCTATGGGTAAATACTAGATAAATTATTTAAGGATTTAAATGTTATGGGGACGGAGAGTGGAGGTGGAGAAGAGGATAGCAATAGACCAACGGTGACTTCACTTAGACTCTGCCTGCTCACAGACGATACTCATGGTCTTGACTTAAGCCACGAGGCAGGCACAGCTCCCTGGGGCTGATAGAAAATACCAGGGGACTCTGGAGAGGATATTAACTAAGTGTTTTTGACGAACGTGTAAATGAATGAACGCGTCATTCTCATGCTCCCTTGAGCACCCCATGCGCCTGCTGCGATGAACTGCTGGCTGTTTCCCTAGCGTCCTGCCTCCTCCTGCTGTAACTTCCGGCTGCCTCACCTCCCCATGCAGCCCACTGTTGCCTGGCCAGTTCCCACTCAACCTTCAGGTCATGACTCACGCTCCACACTCTGGCAGTTCTGTATGTGCATGTGATGGCGCAAACTCATTATGTTGCCGTGCTCCCAACTCAAGTGCCCGAACCATCTATTTTATTATTTTTTTTATTTTTTCAATATATTTTATTGATTTTTTACAGAGAGGGAGGGAAAGGGATAGAGAGTCTGAAACATCAATGAGAAAGAAGCACCCATCAGTTGCCTTCTGCACACCCACAACTGGGGATGTGCCTGCAACCAAGGTACATGCCCTTGACTGGAATCGAACCTGGGACCCTTCAGTCTGCAGGTGGATGCTTTATCCACTGGGCCAAACCAACTAGGGCCCGAACCATCTATTTGAATCACCACAGCTAAGAAACTGACTTGGTGCACGACAGACACACCCCAGGTTTCAGTAAGGGACCACCAAACCACCTTTATGCTATTTGACTTCTCCAGTGCTTCCCAAATAGAAATCCCTTCACTGGAGGAAATCCCTGCTAGAATTCTTTCCTTAGGCACCTTCCTTCCCTAAAATACTCCAGGTGACTGTGGCCCAGAACTGGTCAGGCAGCAAGAGGAGTAAGACATAATTGTGATGGGGTAAGAGGATGGAGGGAAGACCATCCAAAGAAGTGTAGCTGGGAAGGACATCATCAGATCTACCCGTGGGAAAGAAACATTATGGTTTGGAGGGAATAGCATTTTGAAGTAGACAAGAAGGTCATTGTGACAGTCCAGAAAAAAAAATTGATGACAGATGACTACAGTGAGATCAGGGCAGTGGGAATAGAGAGTTGGGGATATATATTATATATTTCAGATGGCAATTGTAGCATTTGGTGGCTGGCTTAAAATGGCACAGAGGATGGGAGAGGTCTAGGAGGATTGTAAGGCAGTCAGCTCAGGCAAAGGGCGTGTCCTTCAAGACAATAGGGGATATGGGAGGATTAGGCCTGGGGGAAGGGGAAGGGCCCTGGGTTCAGTTTTTATTGCAAACAAGGAACCCATGGATCATCCAGAAGAGAAGTGTCAATCGGTGGACGCTCCTGCAGCTCAGCAGAGCCATCAGGACTGAAGATACAGATTTCAGATTAGCAAGCAAGTGGAAGTTGGAGGTTATGACTTACGTTACCCAAGGACATTGTATAGAGCAGGAGTTCTGTGGGGCTGTGGTAGGAAGGGGTTACCCTGGAGTTTCCCTGCTTGAAAAATGTCAGGGAGTTGACTTAAAAGACAAGCCTGCCCTTGCTACATGTGTGGCAGCAGTTCTGAACAAATGAGAATCATTGAGAGTGTAGCCCCCTCCCCATGGGAGGCCGTGTGTAACCGACCCTGTGTGTCTCTGATATATTCTCCCATCTTGTGAACCATCTGTCACACTGGAGACACCTGCTTACACACTTGCTTTTCTGGTGGATTGTGCTCCATTGCAGAGCAGGGATTTTATCTGCTCAAATCTGTGTCCCAGCACACAGGAGTCAAATGTTTTATGAGTCACGTGATCTCATGTACTGTTGATTTCATGAGGTGTGGTTTGCCACTGACATTGTACACGTGAGGACAGGAGGCCTCACGGGACTAACGAACCTGGTGCTGTGAGACAGCTAACAAGGGGTGCAGCTAACACCTCGCTCCGATGCCAATCCAGTTTGCTTTTGCTCCAGCATTGCCTCTGCTCACTCCTCAACCTGCCACCGCCACCTAAAAGCGGGGAGGAAGGTCATTCGGCAACAGCAACAGGCTGTGGCCTTTCTGGAAGACCTTGTCCGGTTAAACGGGAAGACGTGCCAGCTGAGACTTGTGCGGCTTGCCTTCTCTCCCCGGACTTCTGGAAATGTCAGCTGAAAGAATCGGAAGCCAGGCCTAGTTCATGCCCGACTCACTGGGCAGAAGCTCCGTCTGGATGGGAACACGGAGGACGTGACTAACTGGAGGAGAAGCTCTCCATGAGCCTCACCCCTTCCATCTGATTAGAAAAGGACTTTGCGTTCACATGCTTCTTGTATGAATAATACAACTTTTTTCAAACAGGAAATTAAAACCTTTGCTGCTTTTTCAGACTCCCCTGAATCAAAGACTTGATATGTGGGTGTTCTATTTATTGTAAAAAATATACACTAAGAAAAAACAACAAAGAAAATGCTGAGAAATAAAGTGGGGGCTAGGAAGGGAATCCTATGAGTGAAAAGTGTAGCGAGGGGCCAGAATATGAGGCAGGGAGGGATACACACATAAGGATGGTGCCAGAGACCCAACTGGCCAGTATGAATGCATTTACTAAGGGCCCACCGTGCACCAGGAGGGGGAAGGCATCCTCTCTCCTCCCCTGCAGGCCTGGAAGCCTTCCCAGAACATTGTCAACTTGAACTAGTCTGGACTTCAGGGTTTTTTGCTGATCCCTTGCCTCCAGTGGTTATTTCTGTAGCTATTTGTCTTGGCCCTTTGATTTGAGCCCATGAGAAGGAAATGACACTTAACGGTAATCAAACATATTGGCTACCTTCCCACTGTTATTTCATTTCAATCTACTACAGTCCTGTATGGCTAGAACTATTACCATCTCCAGGAAACCAAAGCTTAGAAAGTTCAATGTTTGTTTGTTTGTTTTTCATATTTACAAATCGAAAGACACAGAGCAGACATTCGAATCCAAATCTGTCTAAATCCAAAACCTTCCTCCAGAGAAGGCCTGTCTCTCAGGAGGCCCAGAATCATGGCTTACATATTTTTTTCCCCCGTCAGAGCACACTACATGGTAAGTTGCATGTGGTGAGTGCTGGAGACATAGGTATTCAATTGATTTTGAGTTTGTTGTTCTTTCTCTGAAGTGTCAGCTTTTAATGAATTGACTCCAGCGTATTAAGCAAGAACATTAGTTATTACAGACCAGGTACAAAGCTTGTCTTCCTTCTCAGACTCTCTCCACTGCCTCATACACACACACACACATGAACACACACGCACATGCCCACACCAACACACCTCTATATTCCACTCCCCTCCAAGTTACGTTTCAGGACATTGGACCTGATTCCTGGGGGCGTTTGAAGAGCAGATGAGACAATACTGACATGTGGGGTAGGTAGGTCCCCATCAGAGGAAACTCAATTAAGGGTAAGTGGGAGCGAGGAGGGAGTCAGGCAGGAAACTCAGTTTTTCTTGCAAGTTTTTCAGAGAAAGTCCTTCTGCCAGAGAACAGAACCGCACTCAGCAGAGTGCTGTGCTTTCTGCGTTGCTTGGCAAGCGCTGCCAGCGGGGCAACCGCGCTCTACAGCCTGGCATTTCCCCTTCTCACTTCCTCACCTGCACTGTCCTGGGCGTGGGCCTAAGTGAAGAGAGGAGGAAGAAAGGGAGACATATTATCATCACAAAAGGAATAATCCAGGAAACTCTAACAAACTTGTACTGATATGAACCTAGCAACAGAGACAGGAAATATTTATAGAGGGAAAAGCTGATGCCACATGTAGAGACTGGCAAACTCAAATCATAGTGAGAGAGTTTAATACTCCTCTCAGAAGGTGGTAGAAAGATTTCAATAATCCTTCCTTTGAAGGTGAAGAATCAAGAAAAAACATCTAAACCAGATTTAAATGAGAAAAAGATGCAAAAGATCTTTGAAACCCCAAGGAGCCTGGAATCCTATGAAACAGTAGAAATGTAGATTTGGGAGCTCAAACAATCCCACATGGTAGGAACCGACAACATTGTAAGTAAAGGGAGCTCAGCCTCACAGTCGGGTGCAGCCCTGTGGCTCCTCTGATTCCTGGTGCAGCTGCTCAGCACGCCCTGGGCTCAGGATTCGCTCCACAAGTCAAACTTCCCCAGGAAACTAACCACTGCTGGTCCAGCCTGCTGTGCTGTCAGACTGGAAGGTGGGCCTTAGAAGGTCTGTGGTCTCTGCCCTCCCAACTCTCTCCCAGTGATAATCTCTACTTTCCAAGCACAGTTCACTCCACCTGCTCCCAAGAGCTGTGAGAAAGTTGTTTGATGCTGATGCTTTTTCTGAGTTTTGCATTTGAGATTCTTGGTGGTCTTTTGAGTGCGAATAAGCAGACAATTTTCACCTGTCACAGCCTCCTCTTTTCTGCTATGTATTTGCTTAGTGTCCATCTGAATTCCTTTCTCCCTTTGGTTCTTTTCTAATGATATATTAATTAAAAAATATTTTATTTTTTTTCTCATTATAAAAGCAATACCTATTCATTGTAGAAAATTTAATAAATGCAGAAGAGCAGAAAGAAAAAAAATTCACTCCTTACCCCACTATCCATTTCCACGTTTTATTTTAACCCTGTAATGACTTTGGAAGCTCACTGCCGAGATTCTCCTGAGGGTCTTAGGCCTGGCCATTTCCTCTCCCACTGTCCTTGCTTTCTGTCCTTCTCCTTGCTCCCCTCCCATTTCCTTTGCCAATTCTTGACAAAAGAACACGTAGCATACCAAAATTAAAAATGCAGGTGTCATAGATCCCCAGTGAAGATACGAATTTGTCCATCAGATTTAATATTAAAGGTAAATACTAGCACAAATCACCTAAGGTATGAATTGGGTGAAGAACAGGAAAGAATCAGTTTCCAGGGTTATCCAGAAAGCTTGCTTTTCCCCAGCCCTATGGAGTGGACAGTTCAGATCTCTCTAGAGCAAAAGTTATCTTAGTCACAGGGTTCAAGTAACAACGGCATATAGCACACAGGCAGCACTCATGTGCCAAGCCCTATTATAATTACTTTCCATACATTTTAAGTATATACATATATATACTTAAAGTATATAAATATACTTTATTGTTGACAGTATTATGATGTCCCCCATCCACCCCCTCCTTGTCGCCCTTCACCCAGCCCTTG
>PVJC01043428.1:0-14524 GCA_004026665.1 Murina feae
CAACCCAGGATTATTTGAAATGTTGAAGGACATTCTTTGAGAAGAGGAAGAAGAAGAAACAGGTAAAGATAAAAACTATGAACAACAAAGGGACAACAAATACCTATCAACCAGGAAATATAACAATTAAGTCAATAGAAATATCTGATGAACAGAATAAACTGGTGAATAGAATAGAAGTAAGGGCATAGAAAGGGAACGGACTGACAATTCTCAGGGGGAAAGGGGTGTGACGGATATGGGAAGAGACTGGACAAAAATCTTACATCTATGGACAAAGACAGGGGTGGGGGTAAGGGCACAGGGTGGAGGGGGGACCAGGTGGAGGGGAGCTATGGGGGTTTTAAAAAAAACGGAACATCTGTAATAATCTGAACAATAAAGATTTATATTTAAAAAAAAAAAAAAAAAAAAGAACTGTCCTTTGGCTTTCAGCAACCCTCTTGAAGCTACAAAAAATTCACCAATCCACTGTTTGCATCTGTCTCCATGGGCCTTGGCTGCAAGCAGGGCCAATCTGCTCTCTAAAGTAGGTTAGCAGCATGGGGTTGAGGGTTGGGTCTGCAAACTTTCCCTGGTTCCCAGGCTCCACCTCTGCCTGCCTTTGCCTGCTAGCCAGTTGTCAATCTTACACACTCAAGTTTATTTCTGAAAGGGATTTAGGCAGGGAGGTCTGTTTAGCTTTCACAGAATATGGTGGGTGTGTTTCCCTGTCCCAGAGCTACTTTTCCATGAGTGGCCCAAAATATTACTCTACCCTTGGCTGGCTAGAGATTATTGTATTGAGTCCAGTAGGGCCAACTGAAAACCTGAAGTTCTGATCAGTTCTCCCGTCCAGGGAACAGTCTGCTTGCCAGACTAGTGGGATGGATGGACCCTCCCTCAGTCCAATCACTCACTGAGGGCTCCTTGAGACTCTTCAAAACTCTGTTTCTGTTTCCTCGGAAAAGCTCAAAATGCAGGGTGTGGCATGCAGGGCTCCTGAGGGTGGGACAGGCTGTATCACCTAGGGCAGGGTTTTTCTTCTTTTCCTGCCCTACAGCTACTGGGAGGGCTTAGCTCCTCTCAGAAAAAAAGGCCATTCTGGTTTGGGGGACCTATGACTAAAAGCTCCTGCTTGGTGTTTTTCCAAGTTTCCCCACAATGCTTTCCACTCTAGCCTCTCCTTAGGCTCCTGGAGTCCCTGTCTCTCTCCCTGCACCAAAGCCTCAGGTGTGTAGCTGCAAATGCAAACTCCCTGTGCTCTGGGTAAAAACAAAAAAAAAAATACGAGATGGAACTGCGGCTTTCTCTCCGACCAGCTCCAGTCTATCAGCTCCAGGCTCCACTGCAGTCAACAGCCCTGCCACCTTTCTCGGCTGGATGTTACATGAGCTGCAGGTCTCGGCTCTGGTGCTCTGGGCTGTGGAGTCAGCCTGGGTTCAGGGCCTCTATCTTCTGAGGGAACAGATCCTCCTGTAGCCCAGTACTACCCTCGTGACCTCGCCCTTCCTACTGGTCTTTAGGTGTTTTTTGCCCTTCCTTGAAATAAGTCTCCTCCTCAGCTGGACCTCAGTTGGTAATTCCTTATTAATGTTCTCCAATTTAGTTGTTTTTCGAGTCTGGCCCTGGGATGAGGTGCAAGTCAAATCTTCCTTTTCTGCAGCTATTTTTTTCTCTCCTGAATATTTGTTTTTATCATATTGAATGTTCTCTCCTGAATGTTTATTTTTATTGCATTGACTTTTTTTGGCACCTCCAACCTGCATCATGAAAATTTAAAGTGAAGAACATTTACCCATCCATTTAAACAATCCTATATAATAAAAGTGTAATACGCAAATCGACCAAACAGTGAAACAACTGGTCGCTATGACGCACACTGACCACCCGGGGGCAGACACTCAATGCAGGAGCTGCCCCCTAGTGGTCAGTGCGCTCCCACAGGGAGAGTGAGCCAGAAGCCTGACTCACGAAGCCTATGAGAGGGCACAGGCCAGGCAGAAGGACACCCCCCACTAATGCACGAATCTCATGCACCAGGCCTCTAGTATAAATATGACCTAACATAAGTGGATAAAAGAAATCAGGACAAAGATGTCCTAATCCATAGAATTTGTGAATATGTTATCTTACATGCTAAAAAAGACTTTGCAGATGTGATGAAACTAAGGATCTTGAGATGGGAACATTACTCGTATTCTGTGTGGTTTTTATACCTCTAAATCTGTGGTAATATATTACAGAAGTAATGAGAAACTAATACAGGTTAGTATAAAAAAATGTATCCTGATGGCCGGTGGTTGGCACCAATTGGCTCTATATATTTTTGTGATCAACTCAAAACTGGCAAAGAAATCATAACTCAATTTGACCAAAAGCTAAAGACAAATCAGTTGCAAGGGAGAAGCACAATCCTTCCTCTTATAGTCTTTCCAAGAAGAAATCTCTTGGGCTGTTTATAAAAAGATGCTTTGCCTACTCAGGTAACGGAAAAATCTACCTATGTATGAGGAATTTCCAATTTATAAATGTTCCAAAAATAAATGGTTTCTTTCCAGACTGCTTTATGCTATTCAATAAATATCTAGCACTCATTCTTACATTCTTTCTCTTTGGCAATAAATTTCTTCATTTATTTCACTTTCTTCCAAATATCAAAATATTTTTCCTCGAATTATTTTTGCTTTCTCCCTTGCTCCTTAGGTCAAAATCTTTAGTTTTATATTGTATCTTTAGGAGGGAGAAAGGGAAGGTAGCCTTAAAACTCAAAGAAATGACAATTACCACCACATTGAACTGACATAGGCCTGTGAACCTGGGTACTCATTAATTAAAAATATCAGTTATCTAACAAAGTATTAACAGCCAAATATTTGGTATACCAACCAGCATCAAATGAAAAATAGCAAACCTGTCAGCAATTCCTATGTATAAGGAATGTAATTTAACTTTTCCTATTTTGAAAGACAAACTCTGTAACCAATATTTTTAAGAGCAGAGTCCGAAAATTATTCCAAAATGTTCAAGCAATCAAACAATAATTTTCAATGCATTAGAATACAGAAGGGGAAAAGTAACCAGATTTACCTTTCATTTAAAAAAGGAAATTAGATAAACCAACCTCAATGTGTATGTTATTTGCATGGTGGCCTGACAAATAATTAGATCATGAAAGCATAGTTTTTGAGCCAGAAACAACTTTAAGAATTGTCTAAACTCAAATCCCCCAGTTTACAGATGAGGGAGGCTCAGACCCTATGTCAGTCACTGAGCCAACTAAACCTAGAATCATTAACTTGAGTGAGGACACTCAAAGTCATGTGTTACAAAGCAGTAAAAACAAACATACTGAAGAGAGGGAACAGACCTTGACCCAGCTTTGCCAATGTCATGCTTCCAGACTTTAGTCTATACTACCAATCTTCACTCTGAGATACACTTAACCACTGGGGATATATAGTACAGACTTTGCGTAAGGACAGGCACAATTAGTTTTAAGATCAATTTCTAGATCTTCAACTTTCATATGAACTCTTAGTCTATTCAGTCTACTACAACAAAATACCACAAACCGAGTAGCTTATAAATAACAGAAATTTATTTTTTTTCTTTTTTTTGTATTTTTTTATCTTTACTCTTCATAATTATTACAGTTGTTTCTCTTTTTTCCCCCCATAGCTCCCCTCCTCCCAGTTCCCACCCCATCCACTGCCCTTATCCCCCACCCCACTGTCCTGATCCATAGATGTATGATTTTTGTCCAGTCTCTTCCCACACCCCCAACACTCCTTTCCCCCTATGAATTGTCATTCCACTCCCTTTCTATGCCCCTGATTCTATTCTATTCACCAGTTTATTCTGTTCATCAGATTTTTTTATTCACTTCATTTTTAGGTTCACTTGCTGATATATATTTGTTATTCATAATTTTTATATTAACTTTTTCTTCTTCCTCTTCTCAAAGGATACCTTTCAGCATCTAATCTAATAAAAGAGTAATATTGAAATTGACGGTTTCTTAAGGACTCCTAAGCCACGCCCACCAGCCAATCAGAGCAGCTGTATGCAAATTAACCCAGCCAAGATTGAGGCTGGCAGTCATGGAGCTGAAGTAAACAGGAGGCTTCTGTTGCACTAGCGATGGAGGAAACCGCCTGCCTAGGCCGGCTGGGCCTCTCTCTGCTCAAGGCAACATTCTTCCAATTATAGAAGCCATGGAGCTGAAGCCAACAGGAGGCTTCGTTACCTGCCTAGGCCTGGGCTTAAAGCAACAGTGTATCAATTATAGAAGATAAATAAACCCCAGAAACCTGATTACAGCCAGACTTGCTGGGACATTGGGTCAATGGAAGCTGTGGGCAGCCTGAAAGCCTGAAAATGCCCCTCAGCCCGTCATCCACGCTGCCCAGGCACCCCAGTAGAGACCCAAAACCTGAAGGGACTGTGGGCAGCCTGCACACAGCCATCAGCCCCTCACCCAGGCTGGCCAAGGCACGTCAGCAGGTGGACATCCCCTAAGGGGTCCCAGACTGCGAGAGGGCACAGGCCTGGCTGAGGGACACCCCGAGTGCACAAATTTATGTGCACCGGGCCCCTAGTTTCATAAAATACTGGTTGGGTGGTGATGAACTCTTTTAGCTTTCTCTTGTCTGTGAAGCTCTTTGTCTGACCTTCAATTCTGAATGATAGCTTTGCTGGGTAAAGTAATCTTGGTTGTACATTCTTGCTATTCATCGTTTTGAATATTTCTCGCCACTCCCTTCTGGCCTGCAAAGTTACTGTCGAGAAATCAGCTGACAGTCTTATGTATGCCCCCTTTTAAGTAACTGATGGCTTTTCTCTTGCTGCTTTTAAGATTCTCTCCTTGTCTTTTGCCCTTGGCATTTTAATTATGATGTGTCTTGGTATGGTCCTTCTTGGATTCGTTTTGTTTGGGATTCACTGCGCTTCCTAGACTTGCAAGTCCATTTCTTTCACCAGGTAGGGAAAGTTTTCTGTCATTATTTCTTCAAATAGGTTTTCTATATCTTGCTCTCTCTCTTCTTCTGGCACACCTATAATTCTGATGTTGGTACACTTGAAGTTGTCCCAGAGACTCCTTACAGTATCTTCATATTTTTGGATTCTTTTTGTTTTTCCAGCTGGGTGGTTTTTGATTCTTCATATTTCATATCTTTGACTTGATTCTTGCAATCCTCTAGTCTGCTGTTGGATCTCTGTATATTATTCTTTATTTCATTCAGTGTATGCTTAATTTCTAGCTGGTCCTTTTTCATATCCTTGAAGGTCTCACTAAATTTATCAGCAGTCTCTAGAATATTCTTGAAAAGCCTTATAACCATGGTTTTGAACTCTACATCCAGTCGTTTGCTTTCCTCCATTTCTGTCATTTGTGATCTGTTTCTTTGTCTCAGCATTTTGGCTGCTTCCCTGTGTTGACAGAGTGGCTTTATTCAGCTGTGTTTATAGTGGGAGAACTTCTATGCTGGAGACACCCTTATGGGGCAAGACTTGCTTCAGTGGGGCTTTGGTGCCCACTAAGTCTGCCCCCTGAGTGCATTCCTTATGAGTCTGAGGAGTTGTAGACTGTGTGGTCCCGCTCTGACCACTGGGTACACAGTCTCTTCCAACTCAAAGGAGGTGCTATTTTAGCTACTGCCTGGGGCTTCCCAGCCTTTTATATGCAAAAGCCTCTGCATGCAGCTTGGGTGGGGCGGGGTTTCGGGGAATCTACAGGGTGGAGCAACCAGCTATGGCCAATTCTCAGCCCTGCCCTAAGAGGCACTGGGTCTCAAGCCGCTCTGGAGTTCCTCCCAGTGCCAGACGGTGCCAGACAGTCCAGCTCCTCCCTGTATGATTCTGAGTCCCCAGAAACTCGCCTGGAACTGGAGTTCAGAGCCATCGGGGGCTTGTGCCTCCCTCTGGTACGAAATGCTGCCAGCCCTTTCTGCGAGCCCCTTCGCGCGCACCTCCTTACCTCTGCACTTTAATTCCACACCTCCTCTGCGTCTCAGACTCTTTCTATTTGTAGAATTTCCACTCATCCAGCCTTCCTGTGGGTCTGGGTGGTGTCCGTTTTTTCTTTTCGTTGTGGTTTTGAAATGGTTGTGCCCAGCAGCAATTCCAGTGTTCACCTATGCTGCCATCTTGGTTTCTCCAGAAATTTATTTCTTATATTCTTGAGATTAGAAAGTTGAAAAACAAGGTGCCACAGATTGAGCATCTACTGGGGACCTGCTCTCTTGTTTACAGCCATCCTTTTGCTGTGACTTCATACATTGGAAGGAGCTAGGGAGCTCTCTGGGGCCTCTTTTATAAAAGCACTGATCCTATTCATTATGCCTAATCATGACCTAATCACTTCCCAAAGGCCCTATATCCTACTACCATTCCTTTGGAGATGAGGTTTCAACAAATAAATGGCGGGATCCAACAGAACACAAACATTCAGTCAGTGGCATCATTCTCTTTCTTAAAAATTCTGTAAGAACAATTGAGGTCTAAGCCTTTCTTTTCCTCCCTCTACTGTGATAATCATTTTTCTCCCACTTTGTAGAAGGAAGTTGTGATGTTGTGGTATGTAATAAGAATTATGTATTTTGGTCTTTGTCCAAGTTTCCTGGCTCACAGTTCCCAAAACCCTTGGAATTTTCTAAGTGATGAGCACAATGGGAGTATCTCTTATTGTAATATTTTGTCTCTAGTTCTCAATACTTTCAGAGCAATAAGGGGGAAAGATTGTCTTATTCAATAATGAGCCCCTTTCAATCACATCTGAGTTTATATTAATGGTTTTGGAAAGTCTCTAAGGATGGAGGCTGGTTGCCAGTGTACCAACTAGGATTCATGGGTAGGAACTTTCATCTCACCCCTTCCTTCCAAGGGTACTGGAAGTGGAATCAATCACAAACGGCCAGTGATTTAATCAGTCATCCTACAGAGTGAGGCCTCCACAAAAATCTTATCCATAGGGTTTGAAAAGCTTTTGGGCTGGTGAAAAAGAATATATCCTCTTGCTGGGAGGGGGTGCACCCCAAACTCCACAGGGACAGAAACTCCTGTGCTTAGGACTTGCTGGACCTCACTTTATCTATCTCTTCATCTAACTATTTGTTTCTTTTCATATTTTTTTGTAATAAACTGGTGATCTAGTTAGTAACTGTCATCCTGAGTCCTGTGAGCAGCTCTAGCAAATTCATCAGAACCAAGTAGGCAGCCGTGGGAACCTTTGGTTTATAGCTGATGTATCAGAAGCATGTTGACAACCTGGGCTATGATTGTCTCTGAAGGGGGGGAGGGAGGTAGTTTGTGGAACTGAGCCCTTGACCTATGGGATCTAATACCATCTCTAGGTAAATAGTGTCCGAATTGAGTTAAATTGTAGGGCCCTGTCAGGTGTATGAGAACTGCTTGGTGTGGGAACACCCCTACACATTTGGTAAACAGAAATGAAGAGAAATGTTCTGCGATAGAGTATTAAGAGTAGGAGACATGCAGGAAGGGAAGTATGTCTTCCCTTTACAGAAGCCATTCTGGATTTACACAGTAGTCCTAAGGTGCAAACCCAGGGCTCCACACAGGGACCATTCAAATAACTAGCAATGACACTTTTCTGAAGGCATCACTGCAAATAGCACCACCACCACCCCATCTATCTCATTAAGAGCTGCTTTACAATTTTACGTTTATATTTAACAGATTATTTTAAAAATTTATAAAACATTAACATTATTTTAATTAGGAACTAGAAATAAAGAGATAACTCAATTCAGAAAAAAATTAAATGCACAATCTTAAATTATATGAATTTTATTGCAGAATCTTTTGAAAAGTATTGTTGTATTCTTGTATTCACTGTATTCTACTCAGTCAGAAGCAGTTTCTTCATCAGACTGTCCTGAATGTCTTCAACTTCCACACACTTGCCTCATTTTCAAATAAAAATGCACCTTTCCCTACTTCCCTGAGGTCTCTGGGCCTTCTCTCTTTTGCTACCCATGCTCTATTCCCATCCCTTCTCAACTCATTTTAGACTTTCTCCATCCATTCTCCCTGCCCATCACTTTCTTTTCTCTTGGCCTACTAAAAAACCCTTTTCCTCATTATAAAAATGAGTAAAAGTAAAACCCATTTCCTTAATCATGTTATCCAACTTCCTTCTTTCCCTTCATAGTAAAGCTTTTTGCTCACTGCTATCTATTTTCTCAGTAATTGTTTGCTCCTAGTTTCCGGAAATGACTTCTGCTGCCACTGTCATGTTGAAGCTTTCTGGGCAAATGACAACAACTCTGTGCTACCAACCTTGGGACAAGTCCAATATTCACTGTTCAGGCCTTACTTTGTTTACCTGCCCTGCAGCATCCAACAGTCTTGGCAGTACCTGCCCTAAGCACACTCTCCTTCCTTCATTTCACAGGCATCACTCTTTCTTCTTCCAATAGCCCCTCCTAAGGCACCCCTCTGAGGGCTCTTCTTCAGACTCTGGCTGTCACACAATGCCAGGATTCTCTGTCCTTGAAGTAGATTTTCAAATGTGTAAAATACACACACACACTCATACATACCCCCACACACCAAATACCACAAAAGCCTGTTACTTTTTCATTTTAAAAGCTGAGCCGAACATTCTCACCAAATGTCCTTGCCTGGTAGATTGGTATTGATCATTACCAAAGAAAAAGCTCTAAGTCCAAAGAGATAATGGGAGATTCCTTTAGCAAACGATGAAGGACAGGGATATATTTATTTCTCTAGATCAGGTGAATTCAAGGCAGTAGCTGACTCTACCACATACTACGGCCATAGGAACAAACAGAGGAGCAACTATGCCCCACCTGAATTTGCCTTGCAAATATGCAAAAATTATACCATTTCCAAAATCTGGGTTGGAATCATCGATGTAATCAATTCACACACCTAAATCATTCAGATGAGAGACAGTGAGGAGGCCTGGTATGGAACACAGGGTACAGTGTAATACTAAATACTGAGAGGTAATACACCATGTTTTAACTTATTCACTACCTCTCAACCATGAAAAAGGAAGGAAGGTGAGATCAAACTGGTGTTCACTTACACCACTCACTATCATCACTATGACTGTCATGCTCTGATATTAAGTTGGGCTACCCAAGCATGCTTCTTGAGGCCTAGACTTGGCACCCAAACAGACAGCCTAGCCTGTTAGAAAAGACACAAGGATGAGAAGAAGAAATCTGAGTTTCATAAAGGAGTGAGGCAAATCTCAAAAGTAATCCCCAAACCCAGGCTTTGGTTTTTTTATATTCAGTGAAAATGCCCAGAGAGAGAATGTACCATACTTTTAAACATTAATGTGGATATCACTGTTGACAGTGAATAAAGGTAGTTTGGCACCATAACCCCACCTAGTAATGCGGAAAGGCAGAGGAACGAAGGTGCCAGTCCGTGATAGATGAAAGGACAAATTTTGCCTATAGCCAGCCTGGGTAATTCCAAATTATTTTACCTGCTATTTCTGGAATATTCAGTTAAAAGGATTGAGTACAGAACCAATAAGGCAGGGTTTACTAGTACACTATATATTATAGATTAACCAAATTACTTGATCATTCCATGACTGTCACTTTGATTCTGAACCCACTCTTCAAAGTTTTGTTTTAAACACTGTCTTTCTAGGGAATCATTTTGTTTACTGGAAATGCAAGCTTACCTCAATCTGTATAAACACAAAAGAGTATGTTTAATGCACAGTGTTAGACCATAATATTAGATACAAGACAGATAACTCATTTTATATGATTTAAGAATTTAATGAATGGCAATCACTTAACTATTTTGAACTCAGTAGGCATTAAGTCAAACCTTTTCCAAAAAACATGAACAGCTATTTATGAGTTACCCATACCTTTCTCTTTTTTGGCAATCAATATCAGTATAACAGAGCAATTAAGGAGGCTGACTCTAGGAAGGAAGCTGATTCAAGGAGGCAGGCTGCCAAGGTTGGAGGCCCAACCTGCATAGCCCTGTGACCTTGGAAAGTTGTTTCACCTTTCTGTGCCTCAATTTCTGTAACTGTAAAATGGAAAACATAGTAGGATTACTATGAATGATAAAATGTGTAAATATACAGAAAGCACTTAGACCTGTGCCTGGCACATTGTCAGCACTCAAAAAATGTTAGCTATTATCATTAGTTATTGCATTTCTAATGGAAAAGAAAAAAGCTGATGGCTTTCTCAAAGATTTCGCCTCTAAAAATAATCTCTCTTGCCTTTCAGCAAAACTGCTCATGAAAGCAAGGGAGTCGACAGTGAGAATAAGCACCTATGTCATGGACAGGCCCTGCACCACACAAACCTAAAAGCCCCAAAGTTGTTTGCTTTACTATACCAAAAATATTAGAGTCAGAGGTTTCAAGATTTTGCTAAGCCACTTCCAGCTACATTCATAAGATGGTAATATAAGATGGTTTGGTTGACTGTCAAGTCATGGGTTGTATAAACACTAGTTTACAACAAAATGGTTCTTATTGGTTATATTAAATTATATTTGAAGCCTTTTATTCTTTCTAGCTGTAAATAATAGGGAGAAGTGTCTACTTGAAAGCAAGAACCAAATTTAAATAAACTGTAAGGTTTTCAACAGAACTTCAAAATTTAGCTCAGTCTCTTTATATGTGTAAGATCAAACACAGTATAATTTGAAAACCAAACACATCACTAGCAAACTAGGTTCCAATCCTAGCTCTACTACTATTAGCTGTGTAGCCCAAATATTTCATATCTCTCTCTTTTTCTCTCTCAAAGGAAGAAGTAATGATACTAATCAGTTAGAACTAAAAAGATTTAAATGAGATAAATGTTGACAATAAATAGTAGTTGTAACTGTCAAATAATTCAAGAAAATATCATTTACTCTTGCACACACACATACACACACACACTATACACAACAAAGAAAAAAGAATCTGAGCTAGGAAATAAGGGTGAAAGCATAAAAAGAAAATAATTTAAGGTTCCTTCCATGAAGGGGGGAACAGGAGAATTGTAATACTTGAGAAAAAGCAAAGATAAATAAAATGCTATGTTGACAATAAAGAAATGTGAGGAAGAGTCATAGATATTTATTAAATAACACAAAGAAATCTGGAAACAATGTATTTCTCAGCCATTATCAGAGATGAAGTCTATGTAATTAGAAACTCCAGGGATGATGTAACTATGATGCAGTCACATGCCCTATCAAAGTAGGCTCTGAGACTCATACTATAATTTAAAATTATTATAATATTATAAAGTAAACTAATATTTGGAGTAAAGTTAAAATAGAATGTTATGGATGAGATCGGGGTGGAGCGGGGCAATGGGGGAAAAAGGGAACATTTGTAATACTTTGAACAATAAAGTTTAAAATAAAAGTAACACTGAAAAAAATAGAATGTCATAAATTCTATGGATTTTACACTTATCATTAACATCCTTTATGTTCTTTATGTTATGTATATTGGAATAAAAACATTAAAAATAGTAATAATACCATGTAAAGGATATGAATAGATCATCTACACATCAAGAAACTGTTGTTTCATTCAACAGATATCTACTGTTTGTTGACTAAATAAAAAAGTATTTAATTTTATATATAATTTTAAAAAGCAGAGTAAAACAAAGGAATACCACTTTTTACCTAAAAAATTAGCAACTAAAAAAATAATTCCCAGGCTGGCAAGAATACAGTTAAATAGTTACTATTATACAGGTTTGTGGGAGTGTAACTGGTACAAAGTTTCTGGAGGGTAAGTAGGAAACATATCAAAAGCTTTAAAAGTGTTTATGTTCTTTCACCCATTAATCGACTTCTAGGAATTTAGTTTGAGGAAATAACTAGAGATGTACACAATAACTGACATAAAAGAATGTTCACTGCATATTTACAAAAGTAAAAAACTACTAATGATCTAAATCTCTAACAGGAATTAAACAATTTGCAATCTAGTCATTTAAAGGAACAAAATGAACCACTACTCTCATTTGAAAAGAAATGATCTGAGGGAAGGAAAATGATTTTGCTAGACTATGTACATATATAAAAGGCTAATAGAAAAAGTGTCCCCATGGGAGTTTGACCGGGAGACTGATCGCTTTCTGTGACATGTGCTGACCACCAGGGGGCTCCTGGCCAGCAGCTGGCAGGGGGGAAAGGAAGGCCCTGGCTAGTAGCCAATTGGCCCTGATCAGCCAGGCATAAGAACCCAACCTGTGCATGACTTTGCATGAATTTTGTGCACCAGACCTCACACCACTTGTCCACAACTCTATCCTGACCACAAAGTTAAAAAGAAACATCTATGCAGTTCTTAAGCCACCTCTAAATATAGATATTGTTTGATTATTTTTAGGAGTGCTAAAATAACTTCAGTAGTTAAATACAAAAATCTTAATTATCATCCATCTTCTACTTTGTTCTTCACAGGTAAGAGAATTTGTTGGACAAATGGCAGTACCATATAAAAAAACCAACTTACCGCAACAAAACACCTTGGCTACACAACACAAAATAAGACAAGACAAAACAGCATCAAATCATCACCGCTATAACACAACATGGACAATATCAGAAAAGACAAGAGGAACATGGAAGTCTGGAAGGAAAGTTAAGAGTTCTGTGCCACTATACTAAGAATATGCTAAATCTAACAGAAGTGGCTGAAATCACAGAGGAATTTTAACTTCCACATGGAAATACTTTTTAAAAGCAATTACACAATTCCCTTTTAAAACAGCATCCTAAAATTGGAATGACTTGGGGGCTGGCCACCATTAAGAATTACCACACAGAACCAAGATGGCTGCATGAGGTATATACCTAAATCCGCAGCCTCCACAACTATATTTTTAAATACAACTATACAGATAAACAGCCATCCTCCAGAACCAAGGGAGGGGAGGCTTTGCAACCAGAAGGCAAGAGAAGGAGTGCTTTGAGACTGAGTGGAAGCTCCCTGCGCCAAAACTGAAAGGTACCCAGGGACGCGCAGAACGCAGGCGGCGCAGAGCCATGGCGGCGCGGGTGAAGGGGAGCGGCGGCTGCGCTCGGTCGGGTTCGCGGCTAGAGAGGAGATTGTGGACTCCCGGGGTCGCAAAGAGTGCGGCCCGGGCTGCGAGGCAGTGGGGCTGAAGACTAGCAATTTTCGGCCACTGCCGTTCGCAGGAGTCACTGGCGCGGAGATCTGGGGACTGAGGGGCGCGCGCAGACTCAGCCGCGGAAAAGCAGCCATTGTGGAGTGCTCCGCCCTGTGACTCTGAGACCCCGCCCCACCCCACCTACAACCCCGCCCAAGCTGTGTGCCGGCCAGCCTGCAGCCGGGGCAGAACTCCAAAAGATCCAAACCCCAAACAACAAGGAGAAAAGCCCACAGGCGGCGGCTGCGCTCGGTCAGGTTCGCAGCTAGAGAGGAGATTGTGGACTCCCGGGGTCGCAAAGAGTGCGGCGCGGGCTGCAGGTCAGCGGGGCTGAAGACTAGCGATTTTCAGCCAGTGACGTTCGCAGGAGTCACTGGCGCAGGAGTCACTGGTGCGGAGATTTGGGGACTGAAAGGCGTGCGCAGACTCAGCCGCGGAAAAGCAGCCATTGTGGGTTGCTCCGCCCTGTGACTCTGAGACCCCGCCCCACCCCACCTACAACCCCGCCCAAGCTGTGTGCCAGCCAGCCTGCAGCCGGGGCAGAACTCCGAAAGATCCAAACCCCAAACAACAAGGAGAAAAGCCCGCAGATCATTTCCTCCCAGTGATACCGCCCACTGATAAATACAAGACTGTGCACCCAGCCTTCAAAGGCATACAACAAGAGTGTCCACCCCAGGTGATTGGGGAGGCTGAACCACTGGGCCCTATAGGACACCTAACACAGAAAGCCAGAATGCGGAGACTAAGAAGCAAATCCCAAAAGACAGAAAAGGAGGAACGCAAACGATGGGATATAGAGTTCAAAACCACGGTTATAAGACTTTTCAAGAATATTCTAGAGACTGCCGATAAATTTAGTGAAACCCTCGAGCATATGAAAAAGAACCAGCTAGAAATTAAGCATACACTGACTGAAATAAAGAATATTATACAGACATCCAACAGCAGACGAGAGGATCGCAAGAAGCAAGTCAAAGATATAAAATATAAAGAAGCAAAACTCACCCAGCTGGAAAAGCCAAAAAAGAAAAGAAAAGAAAAGAAAAAAATCAAGAAGTATGAAGATAGTGTAAGGATTCTCTGGGACAACTTCAAACGCACCAACATCAGAATTATAGGGGTACCAGAAGAAGAGAAAGAGCAAGATATTGAAAACCTATTTGAAAAAATAATGACGGAAAACTTCCCCCACCTGGTGAAAGAAATAGACTTCCAAGTCCAGGAGGCGCAGAGAACCCCAATCAAAAGGAACCTAAGAAGGACCACACCAAGACACATCATAATCAAAATGCCAAGAGCAAAAGACAAGGAGAGAATCCTAAAAGCTGCAAGAGAAAAGCAGTTAGTTACCTACAAGGGGAGACCCATACGACTGT
>PVJC01043429.1:0-14523 GCA_004026665.1 Murina feae
TTCCCTTTCATGCCCTCAATAAAGTGATAATATGTACCTAAAGTCATAATAAACTTATTTTTCAAAGAACAAACACTAATCCTCCTTAAACTATTCCAAAAAAAATCCAAGAATAAGGTACAATTCCAAGCTATTTTTACTAGACCAGCATTAGCCTAATTCCAAACCAAAAAAAAAAAAAAACACTATGAAGAAAAAGAATTATAGGCCAATATCCGTGAAGAACATAGGTGCTAAAATCCTCAACAAAAATATTAGCCTATTGCATCCAGCAATACATTAAAAAGATCATACACCATGACCAAGTGGGATTTATTCCAGGGATGCAAGGCCAGTATAATATCCACAAATCAATAAATGGGGTAAATTATATTTTAAAAATGAAGACAAAAATCACATGATTATCTGACATTCAATTCTGAATGATAGCTTTGCTGGGTAAAGTAATCTCGGTTGTAGGTTCTTGCTATTCATCACTTTGAATATATCTTGCCACTCCCTTCTGGCCTGCAAAGTGTCTGTTGAGAAATCAGCTGACAGTTGTATGGGTGCCCTCTTGTAGGTAGCTGACTGCTTTCCTCTTGCTGCTTTAAAAATTCTCTCTTTGTCTTTTGCCTTTGGCATTTTAATTATGATGTGTCTTGGTGTGGTCCTCTTTGGATTCCATTTGTTTGGGATTCTTTGCGTTTCCTGGACTTGTAAGTCCATTTCTTTTACCAGGTAGGGGAAGTTTTCTGTCATTATTTCTTCAAATAGGTTTTCAATATCTTGCTCTCTCTCTTCTTCTGGCACCTCTATAATTCTGATGTTGGTACACTTGAAGTTTTCCCAGAGGCTCCTTACACTATCTTCATATTTTTAGATTCTTTTTTCTTTTTTCTTTTCCGGTTGGGTGTTTTTTGCTTCTTCGTATCCCAACCAGTATTATATGAAATGCTGAAAGGTATCCTTTGAAAAGAGAAAGAAGAAGAAAAAGTAAAGGTAAAAATTATGAACAACAATTACATATCTATCAACAAGTGAACCTAAAAATCAAGAGAATAAAAATCTGATGAACAGAATAAACTGGTGAATAGAATAGAATCAGGGGCATAGAAAGGGAGTGGACTGACAATTCTCAGGGAGAAAGGGGTTTTGGGGTTCAGGAAGAGACTGGGCAAAATCATACACCTGTGGATGAGGACAGTGGGGGGGTAAGGGCAGAGGGTAGGATAGGAACTGGGAGGAGAGGAGCTATGGGGGGGAAAAGAGGAACAACTGTAATAATATGAACAATAAAGATTTTTTTAAGTCACATGATTTTATCAATTGATGCAGAAAAAGCATTAAAGCAACAAAAAAACAACCTTTTTATTTTTTAAACATATTTTTACTGGGTTCAGGGAAGAAGAGAGAGGACGAGAGAAATAGAAACATCAATGCTGAGTGAAAATCATTGATCAGCTGCTCCACACTGAAGATGGAGCCTGCAATCCAGGCATGTGCCCTGACCAGAAATCAATCAAACCATGACCTCCTGGTTCATAGGTCCACACTCAACCACTGAGCCATGCTAGCTGGGCCCAACACCCTTTTTTGAGAAAAACACTCAACAAAGTCAGGATAAAAGTAACATACTGCAACATAATAAAGGCCATATATGATAAACCTACATCCAACATCGTAATCAAAAGTCAAAAATTAAAACCATTTTCCCCAACAGGAATAAAATAGGGATGTCTGCTTTCACCACTGTTATTCAACACAGTACTGGAAGTCTTAGCCATGGCTATCAGACAAGAAGAAAAATTAAAAGGAATCTAAATTGGAAAGAAGGCAGTAGAACAGTCATTATTTGCATATGACATGCTATTGTACATAGAAAACCCTAAAGACTCTACTAAAAATCTACTAGATTTAATAAATAAATTTATTTATGGAAATGTAGCTGGACACAAAATTAATACCCAGAAAGCCATGACATTTTTATAAACCAATAATGAACTCTCAGAAAGAGAAATTAAAAAATAATCCCACTTAATGATTACAACAACAAAAAAATTAAGATACTTAGGAATAAATTTAACCAAGGTTGTAAAAGATATCTACTCGGAAAACTATAGGATGTTAAAGGGGGGGGGGGAGATGAAGATATAAATAAGTGCAAGAAGATATTGTATTCATGGATTGGTAAAATCAACATCATTAAAATGTCCATATTACCCAAAGTAATCTATAGATTCAATGCAATCTCTATTAAGATATTAATGGCATATTTCACCAATATAGAACAAACACTCCAAAAATATATAAGAAACCAGAAAAGATCCAGAATATCCACAGCAATCTTGAGAAAGAAGAACAAAGTTTGAGGGATCACAATACCAGATATCTAATGATATTGCAAATCACAGTAATCAAAACAGCCTGGTACTGCCAAAAAAGAGGTATGTAAATCAATAGAACAGAACAGAGAGCCCAGAAATCTACTCAAGACATTACCAATTAATGCTCAATTAATATTTGACAAAGGAGCCTAGAGCACACAATGGAATAAAGATAGTCTGTTCAATAAATAGTGTTAGGAAAATTGGACAGGTACGTGCAGAAGAAGGAGAAGAAGAAGAAGAAGAAGAAGAAGAAGAAGAAGAAGAAGAAGAAGAAGAAGAAGAAGAAGAAGAAGAAGAAGAAGAAGAAGAAGGAGAAGAAGGAGAAGAAGAAGAAAGGAACCAGACCACCAGACCACACACTGACACCATATACAAAAATAAACTCAAAATGGGTACAAGACTTAAATGTAAGTTGTGAAACCATAAAAGTCTTAGAAGAAACCATAGACAGCAAAATCTTAGACATAACACATAGTAGAATATTTGTTGATGCATCTCATAGAGCAAGGAAAACTGAGGAGAAAATAAACAAATGGGACTACATCAAAATAAAAATATTCTGCACAGCAAAAGAAACTATCAACATATCAACAAAATGAAAAGGGAGTCCACTGTACAAGAGAACATATTTGCCAATGATACATTTTATGAGGTTGATTTCCAAAATATATAAGGTACTCATACAACTTGACAGAAAGAAAACACAATCCAATTAAAAAATAGGCAAAAAACCTAAATAGATACTTCTCCAAAGAGGACATACAGATGGCCAAGAGACATGAAAAAAAATCCTCAAAGTCACTAATCATCTGAGAAATTCAAATTAAAATGACAATGAGGTATCACCTCACAACTGTCAGAGTAGCTATCATCAACAAATCAACAAACAACAAGTGCTGGTGAGGATGTGGAGAAAAGGGAACCCTCATACACTGCTGGCTTGAATGCAGACTGGTGCTGCCACTATGGAGAACAATGTGAGGTTTCCTCAAAAAAATTAAAATGGAAGAGCCATTTGACCCAGTGATCCAACTACTAAGAAATCTGAAACACCAGTTAAAAGAACATACGTACCCCTCTTTTCATAGTAGTACAATATAGGATAGCTAATCTCTGGAAACAGTCCAAGTGCTCATCAGTAGTTGAGTGGATAAAAATGCTTCAGTACATTTACACCATGCTAAACTGTGCAGCTACAAAAAAGAAGGATTTCTTACTCTTTGAGACAGCTTAGAGGGAAATTATTATCCTAAGTGAAATAAGCCAGTTATAAAAAGATAAGTATCACATGATCTCTCTCATATATAGAAGCTAATTAACAAAATAAACTGATGAACAAAATAGATCCAGAGACATGGAAGAATGGAACAGACTGATGAATCTCAGAGAGAAGACATGGTAGGAAGTGGATGGGGAGAGATTAACTGGGAAACTTATATGTATATCAGTGGTCTGATGCACAAATTCATGCACATTGAAAGGAAATTAATTAGAAGAAATATTTTAATATCGCTCTTCAACCTTTCTCTATAATAGAAGTGTCAACTAAATTCATGATTGACAATGACAGATGGAAACACACGTGTGTGATTGGTGCCAGTGAGAGCTTTATATGTATGGTGCATGCACAAGTGAACTTAGCCTTTACAGATATGAAATAAACTTGTTTAATTAGACCTGCTTTCTGATTTGACTAAACTTTATCCAGCGCAATAAAGCATCCCAACTTCTCTTTCAGGTAATTGTCAGCAATTCAGCAGTAAATATCAACACAAAGCAGATTATTATTATAGATCACACAGGGAGAACAAAGGGTAAAATATTTAACTGCAGCAGTCTTGGATTATATTTTTCACAGTGAGACCTGAAAAACATTTTCAAGGTCCACATTTTCTTTCTTCTTTTAGTTGGGTCAAGTTTCTAAGCTTTCTAAATATCTGTTTTTTGGCTAATTAAAAGAAAATAGGATTCCACTGAGTCTCCTATCTACCTACTCCAGGGCTTCTGTAAGGATCAAATGAGGTGAGGCACGAGAAAATGCTTCACAGACATTTGGTTCAAGTGTGAATGTTTCCACCTGGCTATAAAGCAAGTCGTGTTCCTAGGCTGAAGAAACTGCGAGGAGGTTAGTCACTAGGGAAAAGAAGCTGGGTATTACTGCATGACGTCATTACAGGGATGGTCAAACACTTAGCATATTAGCCTTTTATATATACAGATAGATATGCATAGCCCATGGACACAGACAATAGTGTGGTGAAAACCTGGGGCTGGGGGCAGGAGTGGGATGGAGGGGGTCAATGAACTTTTTAAGTACTAAGCTTTTTGCTCAAAGTATTTCTAAAATAATAATTTGTCAGTGAGAATATATGATTTATAAATGAATATGAATATCATGCTTCTTTTTAAGAACACAGCCATTACAAAAAGCATGACATATTTTAACTACTGATTTACATAAATAGTAAAAAATACCCGCCAATTTTTATTTTTGTTGCTATTTTGTTTTATTACAATTATTTTCTTTTAGGTAACCCATACCTTCACCATAGAATATATGGAATTGTCTAATTTTTAACATTATAATTCAATTCACCTTTCAGAAACAGCCTGAATGTCTCTAATTCTAGGTGTTACTTTGAATTTCATTAAAGGATTTTTACCTATTTGCTGAAGTTTTCAATTTTAGTAGGTATTCAGTAGTGAGATAAGCCCTTTGTCAATTGCATCCTGTTTATAGTTATTACAGGCATACCTCAAAGATACTACACATTTGGTTCTAGACTACCTCAATAAAGCAAATATTGCTGTAAAGCGAGCCACATGAATTTTTTGGTTTCCCAGTGCACATTAAAGTTATATTTACACTATACTATATGCTATTACATGTGCAATAGCATCATGTCTAAAAACACGATACATACCTTAATTAAAAATACTTTATTTGTAAAATATACTAATCATCATCTGAGCCATCTTTTGCTGGTGGAAGGTCTTGCCTAGATTTAATGGCTGATTACTGATCAGGGTGGTGATTGCTGAAAGTTAGGGTGCCTGTGACAATCTCTTAAAATAAGACAATAAAGTTTGCCATATGTATTGACATTTCATAATTTTTCCATAGCATGCAACACTTTGATAGCATTTTACTCACACAGAACTTCTTTCAAAATTGGAGTCAATCCTTTCAAATCCAGCACTACTTTATCTTCACCAGGAGGAGATTCCATCTCAAAAAACTTTCTTTGCTCATCCATCAGAAGCAACTCCTTATCCAACACAGTTTTATCATTAGACTAGGGGCCTGGTGCACAAAAATTTGTGCACTCGGGTGGGGGGCTCCCTCAGCCCAGCCTGTGCCTTCTCGCAGTCTGGGACCCCTCAGGGGATGTCCACCTGCTGGCATGCATGGCCAGCCTGGGTGAGGGGCTGAGGCCATTTTCAGGCTGCCCACAGCTCCCATTGACCCAATGTCCCAGCGAGGCTGGCTATGGAATCAGGTTTCTGGGGTTTATTTATCTTCTATAATTGAAATGTTGTTGCTTTGAGCCGAGGCCTAGGCAGGCACCAAGCCTCCTGTTTGCTTCAGCTCTGTGGCTTCTATAATTGAAACACTTACCTTTAGCAGGGCCCCGGCCAGCCTAGGCAGGCAGTTTACTCCTGGTGCAACGGAAGTCTCCTGTTTACTCTAGCTCCGTGGCTGGGTTAATTTGCATACGGCTGCTCTGATTGGCTGGGTCCATGGCTTGGCTGGTGGGCGTGGCTTAAGTGCCTTGGAGTGGTGACTAATTTGCATATTACTCTTTTATTAGATTAGATTGCAGCAATTTAGTAGCATCTTCAGGCTCTACTTATTATTCTAGTTATCTTCTATTTCCACCACATCTGCAGTTACTTCCTCCACTGAAGTCTTGAACCCCTAAAAGTCATCTATGACGGTTGGAATAAACTTCTTCTAAACTCCTATTAATGTTGATATTTTTATCTCTTCCTATGAATCAGTAATATTCTTAATGGCATCTAGATGATGAATTCTTTCCAGAAGGTTTTCTATTAACTTTGCCCAGATCCATCAAAGAAATCACTATTATTCATGGCAATTATAGCCTTACAGAAATATATTTCTTAAATAATAAAATTATAACATCAAAACTACTGTTTGATCCAGGGGCTGCAGAATTGATGTTATGTTAGCATGTATGAAAACAATGCTAATCTCATTATACAATTACATTGGAGATTTTGGGTACATTGTTAACAAATAGTAATATTTTAAAAGGAATCTTTTCTGAACAGATCTCAATGGTGATGTTAAAGAATTCAATTAACCATGTTTTAAACAGATATGTTATCATCTTGGCTTTGTTGTTCCATTTGTAGAATACAGGCAGAGTAGATTTAGCATAATTCTTAAGGGCCTTATGATTTGGGGAATAGTAATTGAGCATTGGCTTCAACTTAAAGTCACCATTTATCCCTGTTATTTGATTTTTTTGTACCAAGCATTGACTTCTCTTCTCTAGAGATGAAAGTCCTAGATGTCATCTTATGATATAAGACTGGGCTAGATTTTCTGAATAACTTGCTGAAACTTCTATATCTCCACTTGCTGCTTCACCTTGCACTTTATGTTATGGAGACATCTTTCTTTGACATCATGAACCAACATTCTGCTGGATTCAATCTTTTCTTCTGCAGCTTCTTCACCATTCCCTGCCCTCAAAGAATTGAAGACGTTTAGGATTTAGCTCTGTTCAAGTCTTTGGCTTAAGGGAATGCTGTGTCTGGTTTAATCTTCTACCCAGACCATTAAAACTTTCTCCATATTAGCAATAAGGCCATTTCATTTTATCATTAATATGTTCACTGGAGTAGCAGTTTTAATTTCCTTCAAGAACTTTGTCTTTGCATTTACAACTTGGTAACTATTTGGCACAAAAGCCTAGCTTCCAGCTTATCTCAACATTTGCTATACCTTCCTAACTAAGTTTAATCATTTTGAGATTTTGATTTAAATTCAGAGGCATGTGACTATTCCTTTCACTTGAACAGTTAGAGGCCATTGTAAGGGTTAATAGTTGGCCTAATTTCAATATTGTTGTGTGTCGGAATACTGAGGCCCTAGGAGAGGGGAGATACAGGGGAATGGCCAGTCATTGTAGCAGTTTGAACACACACAACATTCACCAATTAAGTCTGTGGGTCCCACAAACAATCATAATAGTAACATCAAGAATACTGATAATATATCACCAAAACAATCCTATATAATAAAAGGCTAATATGCAAATTGACCATCACACCCTCACACAAGATGGCCACCTCCATGACGTCACAAGATGACCAGCAGGGGAGGGCAGTTGTGGGTGATCAGGCCAGCAGGGGAGGGAAGTTAAGGCTGACCAAGCCAGCAGGGGAGGGCAGTTAGGGGCAACTGGCCCAACAGGGGAGGGCAGTTGGAGGTAACCAGGCTGTCAGGGGAGAGCAGTTGGGGGGTGATTGACCAGAAGGGGAGGGAAGTTGGGGGCAATAGGGCTGGCAGGAGAGTAGTTAGAGGGTGATCAGGCTGGCAGGCAGGCAGGCAAGCAGTTGGGAGCCTGCAGTCCCAGATTGTGAGAGGGATGTCCAACTGTCACAGGGATCAGGCCTAAACTGGAAGTCGGACATCCCCTGAAGGATCCCAGATTAGAGAGGGTGCAGGCTGGGCTGAGGGACACCCCCTACCCTAGTACATGAATTTCATGCACCAGGCCTCTAGCATAATAATAATAAAGTTTGAAATATTACAAGAATTACCAAAATGTGACACAGAGATACAAAATTAGCAAATGTTGTTGGAAAATGAAACCAATAGACTTGCTTGATGCAAAAGTTGCCACAAACCAATTTTCAAATATGCAAAATTTGGGAAGCATAATAAAGTACAATAAAAGGAGGTATACCTAAATTAAAACCGGAGGAATAAAAACATCACTCTTTGAAATACTGAAAGTTAGCAAACACTGAAATATTGAAGGATTTTATTATGATAGATGTTGAAACATTAATATATAGAGGAAGAACATTTACTGGATTTTACTTAAATACACAGTAAAAACAAAAGTCTTAAAGACTAACCAGGATGTATCCTCACATGAGTAACTGGATGTTTTTAGTTTTAGCAGCATCAAAGTCAAACAAGTTTCTACTAAGAATAGTGAATATATTGTACATAAAATTTTTTACATAATGACATAAAATGCATGAAGAAAAATTCTAACTAATAAACACCAGCTGATATTAATGCAGCAAACGTCTTCTTTAATTTACATTTCCAAAACTAAGCAATTTATGAGAAAATGTGTTTATACTATAAGTCTATGCACTATAAGGAGGATTGTTGGGGAAAATATTGTTTAGTTGTTTTTTTGTACATAATTGTTCTGCAGTTATGATTGTTATTGGAACCACTACTTCTACAAAAAATGATTGCTTTTATTTAAAAAAATAGCTTCGCTGCTTAGATATGCTAGTCAGGTTACTGATTTTTCTTCCTTTCTTCTTTCTGCTTTTCCTGTCAGTTATTGAAAAATTAAAATGGTTAGTTTTAATTCTTCAAAAAAAGCAAATTTATCAAAATGTTATCAAAAATTACATTCAAAGTTATAAAAATAGGGTATTGATGTTAAATTTACAAAATTTAATTAGGTAAGAGGATATATGTCTTAGTAAATATACACAGAAGTATCTAGGAATAAAAGGTCATAATGTATGTAGCTTACTCTAACTATATATGTATCCACAGAAAGAGAGAGAGCAAGCACAAGAGAGAGAATGACAGGTGGAAAAATTAGTATAAAACCAATGGGGTAAAATGTTAATGGCAAGGGAATCAGAGTGAGTGAAGGATGGAGGGAATTTATTGAACTAATCCTATATAATAAAAGCCTAATATGCTAAGTGTTTGGTCATTTGGTTGGCCATTCAACCAATCAAAGCATAATATGCTAATGATTAATATGCTAAGGCTGCTCAAAAGCTTGCTATGATGTGCACTCACCACCAGGGGGCAGTCAACCAGTCACTATGATGTGCACTGACCATCAGAGAGCAGAAGGTCTGACCCGTAGGTTAGCTTGCTGCTGGGGTCTGGCCAATCAGGACTGAACAAGATGGGCTGGACATGCCTGGAGCTCTCCCATCCCCACCCCCCAGCCAACCTCCTGCATCCCTCCCTGGTCCTGATCGTGTACTGATGGGTCCTTCGACCTGGTCTGTGCTCTCTCGCAATCTGGGCTGAGGAACCTGCCCCCCAATGCATGAATATCGTGCACCAGGTCTCTAGTCTTATATATTCGGGTAACTCTCAGCAGTGGGTAGTGCCTTTGACCCAGTTTGCCAGGAAACAGCATAAGTATTGGGTAAACCAGGCAGCCTGGGCTCCCTCCCACCTCCTACCCCTGCCCTCTTAACCCCCTTTCAGGCCTTCCACCTTTCATTCCCTCCATTGTCACTCCTGCCATCCACTCCCCTGGGATCTGAAATTTTACCAAGCTTTCAAGCCCACATGTGAGCCAGTCACAGTTTCATGAAGATCCTGGGTTAGAGATAAAATTTTTGTCAGGGCTCAGCAGGCAGCATGAGCTTCACTGAACCAGTTCCCCTGGTCTGCAAGACCCAAGGCGGAGATGGGGAGCAGACCTTATGGGTGTTGCATGCACAGTGGGTTTGTGTCCTAGCCCAGTGACTACAAACTTAAGAACATCCCAACCTTTGAAAGAAGAATTCTAGAAAACTTGACCAACTTTTTCCCAAAGAGAGATACTATCTTTAACCTGCTCAGAAAACAAATCTTTCCCCTGCCCTGAGGGAGCTCTATCTTCCAAGGTTGTTGACTATGCAAATGCCACTGAACTAATAGTCTAGGACACATGCTGCCATAAGATGTGCAGACATGCCACGGAGAATGGCACCCTGATAGTCTTAGCTGCTTGGATATGTCCATTATAAAGGTAAAAATTAATTTTATGAAAATACTTTGTATATTGAAAAAATCTAATTTCTCCTTTATAACCTCTACATTCAGGAAGATTACTAAGTGTAATAAGCAGATTATTGTCATTACATTGCAGCATTATTTACAACTAGAGGCTTGGTGCACAAAAACTTGTGCACTCGGGGGTCCCTGAGCCTGACCTGTGCACTCTTGCAGTCTGGGATCCCTCGAGGGATGTCCACCTGCTAGCTTAGGCCTGCTCCCCAGGGAAAGAGTCCTAAGATAGCAATCAGACATCCCTCTGGCATCCCGGGAGCCCTTGGGGAATGTCCACTTGCCAGTGGAGAGCAGGCCTAAGCTGCAGTCGGACATCTTCAGCACTGCTGAGGAGGTGGGAGAGGCTCCCACCACCACCACTGTACTGGCAGCCATCAGCCTGGCTTGTGGCTGAGCAAAGCACCCCCAGTTGAGTGCACTGACCACCAGGGGACAGCTCTTGCATTGAACGTCTGCCCCCTGGTGGTCAGTGTGTGTCATAGTGATGAGTCATTCCCAGTCGTTCTTCTGTTAGGGTCAATTTGCATATTATCCTTTTATTAGGATGGCCAATATATGGAAGCAACCTTGGTGTCTATATAATGGAATACTACTCAGCAATAAAAAATAAAATCTTACCATTGCAACAACATGGCTAGAACCAGAAGGTATTATGCTAAATTAAATTATTTAGATAGAGAACAAATAACACTATATGGCTTCAATTATATGTGGAATATTAAAAAAAAAAAACAAGCCCAGATGATTTGGTTCAGTAGTTGAGCATTGACCTATGAACCAGGAGGTCATAGTTTGATTCCCAGTCAGGGTACTTGCTCAGTTGTGGCCTAGATCCCCACTCAGGAGCATGTGGGAGGCAGCTGATCAATGATTCTCTCTCATCATTGATATTTCTATCTTTCCTTCTCTGAAATTTATATATATATATATTTTTTAATAAACACTACAAGTGGACAAACAAAACAAAAACAGACCCATAGAAACAGAGATCAAACTAATGGTTGCCAAGGAGAGAGGGTATTAAGGGATTGGTGGAAAATGGGAAGGAGAATTTAGTCATTAATATTGTAATGGATTTACACAATGACAGATATTACTAGACTTAGTGTGGTCATCGCATTGTAAGGCATATAATTGTCAAATCAGTATATTATACATCAAAAATTAATATAATATTGTCTTCCAACTATACTTAAATAAAAATGAGTTTTATAGTTTATTATATTATCTAATGTCTGTAAGGCTAAGAATGGTAATTTTTTTAAAAAAAATGTATTTCTTAACATTTCAAGAAAAGAACACCAATCACTCTTCAGTGGGGAAAATGTATGCTTAGTTTTATTGCTTTTATGTGCACTTAAAACAATTTTTGAATGTTGACAATTCTATTGATATTACATTTTTGTAAATGTCAGATTTTCACATCCTGGGAACTGAAGTAAAAGTGTAGAGAAACTTATTTCTACTTATAAATCACACTAGGGGCCCGGTGCACAAAAATTTGTGCACTCAGGGGGTCCCTCAGCCCGGCCTGTGCTCTTTCACAGTCTAGGACCCCTCAGGGAATGTCCACCTGCTGGCATGCCTGGCCAGCCTGGGTGAGGGGCTGATGGCTGTTTGCAGGATGACCAAGCCCCCCATTGTGGACCCTCACCCCATTGGGTGTGGCAAGCCTGGGTGACAGGCTGAGGGCCGTTTTCAGGCTGCCTACAGTACCTTCAGGTTTTGAGTCCCCACTGGGGTGCCTGGGCAGCCTGGGTGAGGAACTGAGGACCATTTTCAGGCTGCCCACAGTCCCTTCAGGGTTCGAGTACCTACTGGGATACCTGGCCAGCTTGGGTGAGGGGCTGAGGGCCATTTTCAGGCTTTCAGGCTGCCCACAGCTCCCAATGACCCAAGGTCCCAGTGAGGCTGGCTGAAATCAGGTTTCTGTGGTTTATTTATCTTCTATAATTGAAACACTGTTGCTTTGAGCTGAGGCCTAGGTAGGTAAGGAAGCCTCCTGTTTGTTTCAGCTCTGTGGCTTCTATAATTGAAACATTGTTACCATGAGCAGAGGCTCAGCCAGCCTAGGCCAGCAGTTGCAACAGAAGCCTGCTGTTTACTCTAGCTCCATGGCTGCCAGCTGCCATCTTAATTTGCATACAGCTACTCTGATTGGCTGGTGGGCATGGCTTGGCTAGTGGGTGTGGCTTAGGCATCCCAGAGAGATGGTTAATTTGCATATTACTCTTTTATTAGATTAAATTAGTTTTTCATTTGGCTTCAGAAAATTCTTAGTTTCTAAATTGGACTTTTTCTGTTGTAAATTTCTTTTAAAAAGTAACTAATTGTAGAGTCTTACCTATAATCTATTCTTTTAAGGGGTAGATGGAGGTATTATAATTTTTTAAAGATATAAAAATATTAATTGCTTAAGATTTTTATGTTCTTATTAAATTAGTTATGGATGCCTCTTGAGAATATAATACTAAGCAAAGTAAGTCAGCAGAAAAAGTCAAGAACCATATGATTTCGCTGATATGTGGGATATGAAATGAAAGCAAAAAATGAGAAAACAAGACAAACAAACAAACAAACAAAAATTCATAGCTACAGACAACAGTATGGTGGTTATTAGATGGACGAGAATGGGTGGAGGAAGTATAGGGTCAAAGGGACCAAATGTAAGGTGATGGAGGATTATTTGACTTTTGGTGGTAAACACAATACAATATACAGATGATGTATCATAAAATTGTACTCTTGAAACCTATATAATTTGTTAACCAAAGTCATCCTAACAAATTTAATTTAAAAAGGAAAACATTAATCAAGTGAATATATGAAAATCTCTGATTTCTGTGTCAAAGATACTAACCCCTGTAACAGAAAATATACTTTTCCCTTATATTAAAGCTATCTAGTAGAATTTTCTACAATAATGGAAATAATCTATATCTACACTATGTAATACAGTAGATACTAGTCACACATGACTATTAGCTATTTGGAATCGAGAGAGACTCCTGTTTTTACATAGTTTAGACTAAAAACTTTATTGAATGGTTTGCCAAACCAAGCACCTTTTAATCTCTGGTTTTTTAATGCCACCAAGAGTTTTTACAAAATAGTTACATTATGATATGTGACTAAAAAAGGAACAGAGTTTATGTCCATATCACTAAACATCATTGATTTAATTTAGAGGCATGCTAAAAATATGTTTAATATTTGTAGAGGGTTCAAACATTGTCACTTAATGAATTCTAATGAAGAAATATTACATTCTGCAAATATTACATTCTGTTCCCAATAAGTTAACAGAAACTTGTATTAGAAAGATTGTATACGTAGGTCATCAACAAGTATCAGATTAAAACAATCTCACATTATTATGATTTTCCTTGTAATAGACCAATTCATAGTAACTAATAATACTCTGTTATTTTTCTTAGAAAATATCCAATAATGATTATGATTAGAGGAGGTTCTTATATAATGCATATTGGCCTCAAATTATTATCTTCATTTGGTTTAATTTTAGTTAGTGCTATTGCTCTATTATTAATAAATGTTTCTCCCTAAAGAATGGCGGAAATTCTTCCCTTTGTCACTTCACCACATCATCACCACTGTTTGTCATTTAGTGTCAGGCTATATTCCTTTGAATTTAATATTTCTAAAATATCTTAGAAGTGATATGATGTAGTAATAGCTTGAAACCATATGATGTAATGATGAAGACAGTGGTCTCTGGAGCTAGACTGCCTAGATTAAGTGTACCACTATTGGAGCCCCTTACACGTCCAGCGTGGTTCAGGGTTCCTGTTCAGGGTTCACGTTCTGAAGGAGGCCGCACACAAAATGAAGAGAAAGAGACTAGAAGAGAATCAATTTGGAAACTGGGGGACCAGGTGTGGCATCTTTCTTCTACCAGGATAGATTGCCCACTGATGCCTGGGTCTCACCAGCCTTTTATTGAGTCTCTGAGAAAACAACCATATCCTTAGGCAGGAAATTCAGACAATAAACAGGCAGCAAGAATTTACATGTAAGTAACAAGTAGGGGTTTGCTTTAACTAACAATGTTTCAACTTAATGGGTGCATAGCTCTGTCCTTTCAGAGCAACCAAGGTTGGT
>PVJC01043430.1:0-14517 GCA_004026665.1 Murina feae
TGCATACAAAACAGGTTGCTACCCACCTGGGTCCTCTCCATGCTGGAGCCAGGATTTGTTCAGGGGTAGAGATGCATTTGCTCCACCCAGCTTTGTCTCCCCTTGAGATAAGGGTAGGGAGGAAGTCACCGTTCACCACGGCCCCACTGTCCGCCCTTCACATGGCAGCAACGCAGTGGGGCGGGTGCTGGAGTAATGTGTCTGAGCTCACGTAGGTCATAAGTAGCCGCGGCCTGATGCTCTGATTCCAAATATGGTCTCTGTCCACTACGCTCTAGGGCCAGACTGCACTCCTAGGAGCCCTCAGAGGGGGCCACAGAGAAGGGAAGGTGGAACGGGGACCTGTGGCGAAAGGGTGGTGCTTATTGCCTCCCACCCTCACTTCCTATAGAGCAACTGCACTTAGATTTTAAAAAATAAAGATATATAAAGTGAAATACTACACACACACACACTCACACACACAGGGCATAAGGAGAAAAAATCCCGAGACTCTCTCACAGGGTGCATGGCCTCAGGTACCTCCTGCCCTTGCTGACTCAGGTAGAACTAAGTGTGAACTTGACTCTGAGACGCAGCAAAGCTGACAGGAACTGAAAGCAAGGCCTTGGCCCTGCAGCTCCAGGCTCTACCCGCTCGATTAATCCAGGAAATGCTTTGATGGCAAAATTCTTCTGCAACCAGCTTCTCTGGAGACAGAAATCAGGAACAGTGAATCTGCCGCAGACTCAAACATGACCTGTTCCTTCCTCAGCTGCTAGTGGGGTGTGTTTTGAACTTTTCTTGCTCATGCAGAGTCTGGAGAATACAATCTGGGAGGCCACGTTGATGACCCAGGAAGGACTGAGGACTGAGGCGGAGACCAGAGGGAGAGAGAGAAGCCTTGGGCGGGTCTGGAGCCTTCAGGGAACCAGGAGAGAGAGGGACACCGAGAGAGAGTCCAAAGAGTATTTTTAAGGAGCTTTGGCACTTGCTCAAGAGACAGCAAAGATTTGATTTGTTCCCAATTATCTTTCCCTGCAGGTCTGGACCAGTGTCACACCTGGACCATGTGGGGTTCTGGTTTATGTTGGTTACAAAAAACTTTAGTCTTTGCTGTAATTGGAGGAGTCAAATCATGAATCCTTTCAACTTCCGTGTTGCCTGCTGCCCGAGCTTCTATTCTGAGGGATGCTGTTAAACGGTGTCGTTCGTTGGGTTCCCTAAATAACTTTTGTCTTCATTTGAATTAAGAATGTTCTACTGTTGACGCAGGGACAGAAATCATCAAAAATAAAATTAATGAAGATCTCACTTCAGAAAAAAACTTGCACTAAAGTAGTATTTTATAATTTCGAGCTCAGCAAAGACAGCTACTTTAAAATTTGTTTTTTTAATTATGCTTCTCAAAGCAACAATGGCATTGGCAAAGAGGTTACTTAAATATTACTTTTCACCACTCCTGCATTTTTTGCAACGGAATTTTAAAAGTTGTCTTTCCATAGACAATTGACTTGCCTTGCGGCAAGAAATCAGTCAGATCAGCAACTGCCCAGAGCCTTGAAATCTCTGCTCTAGCTGAATAGTGACTATGTTCATTACACAGTGAAAAATGATGAGCAAACATCCGTTCACCTAAAAAAGTGCCAAAGAGAAAAGCTGGTCAGGGCTCCCAGAGTCTATAAAGCAGAAGAAATATACAAGGAACCAAAATACATTGTTGGAATTTTAATCGCATCTCCCTTCTCCCCTCCCTGACCTTGAGTGCAAGGGTGTTAGTTGTCCACCAACCATCGATGCATCATTCTAATGAAGACCCACACATCCCTCTGGCTAAAAAGGGAGCAAATTTTGAAGAGCTAGTAGTATTGGGGCCAGGCTTTGGCCTTTTCCAACGCGAGTAAAGCCTTCTCAACACTTTAGATCGAAGGAGATTCCGTGAGAGTTTCGGGTATGTCCGTAGACAATCCTACAAGGATTCTGCACAGGAGCCTAATATTAGCAGGCTGTAGTTTAGGCCAAAAACCTATAGTCATAAGAGCATGAGAGGGTTTCTTTCGGGGAAGCCTGCGATACGCACGATGCATCTGCCAAGCGCAGTGATCGCCTTGAATCCTGTCTATGGCCTCATTTTCTTATGTCATTTGGTCGTGGGACCACTTGGCTAATGACAGATTAGAAGGTGGGCCTAGTGTGTTACTACATACCTGACAGAATCACTTAGCGGTTTGGTGTAAAAGAGAGCAGATGTGCCTAAATACTTATGGAAATTTACCTCCTCTTGCTATAGAGGCCTTACAACAAATTAAAGCATGCATGTCAGCCCCATGATTATCTAGCTGGGCTTTTAAAGATCAGCTAGCCGAGACTGAGTTCTAGTCAAGTACTGTTTCATTAGTCTTATTAATTGTAAGTGCATCAGCCACTTGGTATATTTAAGTTGCCAGTCTCCACGACTGACCTGGGCGCTCCCCTCTGCCTCCCCGCTGTGCTCTCTGCACCCTCGCTCAGGGCATCAGCGGCTAACAGTGTTGTCACAGCCCCGGGCACGTGGGCAGCCCTGCCTGGAGCCCGGGACAGACGATGTTTGCCTGGAGCTCCGATTTTACTTGAAGACTTGGAGGGACAAAAAATTAATCAACTTAACCTTTTATTTAATGTGCTGCCAATTCTTCCTTTAATATGCTGTGAAGCAAGCAAAATTATGCATTAACTATGTATGACTAAAATCCAAATGTTGACTAATACTTACAGTGATAGACTAACAACTCATAGACCAAGAATTGTGTCTGTTCAGCTGTCAGAGCTGCATCAAGAAACCAGTGAGTGATGCTGAGGGGAAAAATATGAAGACATTTGTCCTGGGAGTGATGGGCTGTAGCCTCAGCTGCTCCTCCACGTGGGCAGCCCAACGCCTCCTGCTCCCATCTCCTGTCAAAGCCCTTGATCACTGGACAGGAACTCTGAGGACGATTGGAAGGAAAGGAAACCCCCAACCCAAGGGAGCAGAACCCATCCTGTTAGGTAAGATCCTGAGATACCTGATTGCGCTGAGCTTGGCAGAGCCAGGAGGACGCTTCCTCCCACCTCCGCGACGCCTGCACTGGGCAGGCCCCAAGGCATGATGACACTGTAAGAACTGTCCCATTACTCTTCCAGACCTGCCACGGCACCTCCCAGCTCCGGGTGCCCAAGTCCTTACCTTTGATAGGGACCACTCTATGGGATCCTTTAAGGGTCCCCCAATGAGTCTGCACCAACAGAGCCAGGCCAAGAGACATTGTGAGTGTTTAAGAAGTTTTAACACATTTCCCCGCAGTGGGCTGAGACCAGTGTGCCAGTGTCAGCCCCGAGGAGATGTTTGTTTTCTTCCGTAGGGGGAGCTGCCTGAACAGCAGCACATCCTTGGGAGATAGCAGGATGTCTGGTGGGTGCACAACTCGGTCAGGCAGAGGGGAGCGCCCGAGTCAGCTGGGGAGGGTATCTTAAATTCTGCAGTTGCAGGCCGATTGCTTCAAGCTATGAAAACAACGTGTAACAATATGTTTCAGAAAGCATGTCCAAACAGGAGCGGCCACGAGTAGTACATCCCAACACCCTCCACCCCTCACCAGCCTGCTCACTGCGGGGAGCACAGCCTTGCGCAGGCCCAGTCCTAGCCTGCGAGAGAGTTCCTGCCCCTGACCCCCATCCAGGTGGTTTACTACTGGGACTACAAGCTGGGTTCAACTAGTGAAGAACCGAAAGCCGGATTTTTCTGTGAAAACAAATACAAATGCCTGAGCTAGAAGGTGCTGTTTGTGGCCCCTGGGAGACCCATTCATCTTCCCCCGCCATGAGCGCCTCCAGCCGACACGTTGAAGAAGTGAGACTTGGAGGTTCACCCCTGCAAAACGAAGGGGACAGCCCACATGTGAAGTCCTACCCCACATTGGAACAATGCTCATCGGCGGCACAGGTCCTGCTGCAAGCGGGGGGATTCCATCCGGTCTCACACATCCGGCCTTGTAGCTGTGCAGTGCCTGTATCCCCTCCTCCCAGTTTGTGCAAAATGTCAGAGGAATCAAACCAGCTCCTGTTCTTAATGGGCTGACACTATGGTTGTGCCAATTTTGTGGGGACTGGTCCTTTCCTCTCTTTTTTCCCTTGTAAATTTGTTTTCAGAAGTATTTGAAGTTGTTTTGGTGAAATGCAACTTTGTGTTTCTTGTTTCATGTCCAGAAAGATAAAGTCAGCTTGGCTGGTGCAGGGGGCCTGAGCTCAGAGAGTAGGATGTAGGGTCCAGGGGCCACTTTAAAAAAAATGATTTTAGAAAGAGGGGTGGGTAGGGAACGGGAGCGGGGAAAGGAGAGTGAGAGAAAACAATTTGTTGTTCCCCCTATTTTTGCATTCATTGGTTGATTCTTGTATGTGCCTTGACTGGGGATCAAACCCACAACCTATGGTGCATGGGGATGATGCTCTAAGCAGCTGAGCCACCCGCCCAGCCAGGGCTGGGGGCCACTTTGGCTTCATTGTGGTGACTTGCACAGAGCACACGCAGCCTCAGCTCCAGCCTCTTATGGGAGAAATGACAGAAACTCAGTGAGCTCTGGTGGGCAAGAGAAGCCTTTGTGAGCAGGAGACTGCAGTGGCTGGAGGGGTCTGAGGATGACCAGGCCGCTTTGTCCTGGACAAACAGCTGCTGTCTCATGACCCAGCCTTTCCCCTGCCTCCTGCCTTAGGCCTTTCAGGATTCACTGGGTAGGAAGAACCACCCCTTGGGAGTCACTAACTGGAGATCTGAATGTGATAGCCCGCTTCCAGCCAGACCAGTTCCAGGCCCAACTTTAACATCTGAATTAAGGTGGAGGGGTCTGACCCTGCTCAGGGAGCCCCTCAGGTTCAGCGTCTTAAGAATATGATTTTCTGGAGACTGATCTTTGACTCTGTTTCCAAGAGAAGAATAATTAGCAGATTTGGAGGATTGTGCTTCTGTGCTCGCTTCTATTCTGGAGGTTCATTTGCATGTTGGTTGACATTTATCAGAACTGTCACCTTAAGAACGAGTTTCCTGGGTCTGGCTCTGTGACAAACACTGAGGACAGAGTGGGTCTATCCCTTTTTGTCCTAAGCCGCAGCTCTCTCTGGTACCATGTGCATGAGGACTGATATTTTGCAGACGGAAATTCATTCTTGAGATGGAGACAGATCATCTGCTTTCTGCCATATGGTTTAGGAAAGGTGAAGAAAGACTCAGAGGCACTAAGCTAAGAAAACAAGGACAGCCCGGCCAGTGTAGCTCAGTGGTTGAGCATCAACACATGAACCAGGAGGTCACGGTTGGATTCCCAGTCAGGGCACATGCCCGGGTTTCGGCTCTACCCCAGTGTGGGGCATGCAGGAGGCAGCTGATCAATGATTCTCTCTCATCACTGATGTTTCTTTCTCTCCCTTCCTCTCTCTGAAATCAATTAAAAAAACATATTAAAAAATAAGAGAAAAGAAACAAGGACAATGGGTTGGCTAATTCTAAGGAAGAACTGGAAGCAGGTTCTGGAAATGAGAGGTTGTTGTAAGAGACTCTAGGGCAGTGGTTCTCAACCTTCCTCATGCCGCGAATGCCGCGACCCTTTAATGCAGTTCCTCATGTGGTGGTGGCCCCCAGCCATACAATTATTTTCATCGCTACTTCATAACTGTAATGTTGCTACTGTTATGAATCATAATGTAAATATCTGATATGCAGGATGGTCTTAGGCGACCCCTGTGAAAGGGTCGTTCGATCCCCAAAGGGGTCGCAACCCACAGGTTGAGAACTACTGCCCTAGGGAGACACCTAGGGAACTTCCCAGGAGTGTGACCTGAATCCTTACCCAGCACCTGGTATCAGGGAGAAAGAGCCACAGCTTCAAGGGTGAGGCTGAAGGAAAACCTGCTGCGTGTGTGCATGTGTGTGCATGTGTATGTGTGTGCGTGCATGCGTGTATATTCATGAGTGTGTGCATGTGTGTGCTCTGCATGTGTACATGTGTGGGGGGGTGGGGTCGGGGGGAGATGGTGAAGATGTGGGGTGGAGTGGGGAGCTGGAGAGAGAAAGCAAATTGGGATTAAGGAAAAAACTCAGCAAACGAGGCAGCCTTGGTTCTACAAAGACCCATGACCATCCCGTACTTACTATATCCTAAAATTCTTTAAAAATCAGTTTCAAACTCCCCCTTCCTCTAAGGTCAGCTCGGCATGCTCATGGTCCGGCTTTATGTCTCTGAATTTGCCTTTTCAAGCCAGGCTCTTCTCCAAAAATGCACCCTGGCAGGAGATGAAGGGAGGGCCTCATGCTCTCCAGCAAAGGATAAAGTTTCCAGGGCGCTTTCCCAGCACCACGCAGAGATAACCCAGAATTAGCCATCTGCTTGGTCAGCCGCAGCTCATGTGCCCTCCTGGCTGTGCACCTTGTCTGAGCAGCATCCCTGTCCTGGTCAGCAGGACTCGCATGCCCTGGCCTGGGCAGATGGTGCTGGTGCAGCAGCCCCGGGCTCTTCTTTGTTGCAGCCCGCAGGCTTCTCTGCCAAACTCTCAGAGCCCTGCCTGCGTCCCCGAGGGCATGGCGCTGCCCCTTGCCCCGTGACGGCACTGCGGTTAGGTTATTTTGACATATGCATCCCCAGCACGTCAAGATGAAAGGCAGGAAATGTGCAATTTCAGTTCCCACAGCAGGAGTGGTTGGACCACATTGTATCACATTTACGGGCTGGTCATGGGATCCTGGAGGCAAACTGGGCAGACCGACCTCAGGCCTGGGCTGGTCTGGCACAGCCCACGTGGGTGCTGCCCACCCTACATGGAACCCCGGACTGACCACAGCCTCGCTCACTCCCTCTGCGGCCTGGGACTGAAGCCACCTCTTCTGAAGGTCATCTCACTGGGTCTGCAAATGCCCAGAGGGAGTCGCATACCCCAGAGAAAGCCCCTTCCAGCCGCTCCAGGGCTCTGGGGCCTAGTTCTGAGCCAGTCACGAGGAGTTTTCCATTTCCCTGTGAACAGGAAGTGACTCCAGTCCTGGGGCAGAGGTCTGGAAACCCCCAGGATTCTAAAAATGTGGCAGAAGTTGACCCAATAAGACCCTAAGGGGACAAAGCCAAGGCCTTGCTGTCTCCCTGAGCGTGCACCCTTCCTGTGGTCACGGCCAGCCAGCTGGTCCCTCTGTAAACACGCCATCTTTTCCATGAGACACAGTAAGCATCACTCCCACCCACGCTCAGGATGTTAAAGCATCTAAGATTGATTGGTCCTGGACTAGGAAAAAGCCTTGCAGGAAGCACCCACGTCTCTCCCCCCAGGTGTGTGCCCCGAGGCCGTGCTAAGTGTCCGTTTCCTGGCTTTGGTGCAGTGAAGCCAAACCCTGGGTCACTAGGCTGCAGGAGGGGCGTTAGTGCATTTCACTGCCAGGGGAGGAGGGGGTGGGGACTTTTACCTGGTAAAAGTGGCTCTAACGTCCCTGATCGCCTTCAGCATTCACCGCAAGCAGGTGAATTGAAAGTGCCGGAAAGCCAGCTTGCTCGGTGTCCAGATCGAGCTCAGCTGCTTGTTCAACAGCAGCCAGCAGACACGGTACCCGGGGACCACAATGTCCTTCATGCCTTCGTCAAGGGCAGTTCATTAAGGGAGGGACCAGCTCAGCACTGACAGGACAACCCTTTCTGTGTGTTCCAGGAGAATGTAATTGACTACAAAAGCTTTTTCAGTGTCCACTGCCAGATACTAACCCAATTAGCAGCCGAGTGAACGCGGATGAATCCTGGGAACACGGAAATAGCACGTCCTACAGTTGATCAGACCCAGCGTGTGGGGACACATCTGGATCTCACCAGGAAGGTGGGACCCCGAGGGCCATGGGGGACAGGCGCCCGGAAGAGCCCACGTGTGACGGTGATTTCAGAGCCTCTTTGTAGGTGAATTGCACCGTTAGAGACGCTCTGTCTGCTCTGGCCCTCTGGGCCTCTGAGCTGGGAGCACCACGGTTTTATTGAGGCTGGAGGTGTTCAGAAGAACTCATCCAGGCCTCCATGCAAGTGCAGCCCCTTGGTCCCATCCACAACTCCCACAAGTCGGAATGGATTGGAAACCCTTTGATTCTTGTTATTGGACCCTTCTCCCAAGGACGAAGGAATCCTATGTTCGGACTCTCCCGAAAGCAGAAGTGAACCCGTCATTTCAAGGGCACGGAGGGTGCTCGGCCCCCCTATACCTCAGTTTAAACAACTGACGTTGGCAGGCGGGTGCCGAAAGCATGTGCAGAGAGAAAAATACCCATGTGAACAGGCAAACATGAAAAGAAATGCTTGCCGAGCTTTCCAATTGCTATTGTGATGGGGCCACGGTGGTGGTGAATCGTTGCAGTGGGCCGCAATGCACCTCGCTGGTGCCGATAGAAGTCCCATTTAGAAACCACCTGTGACTAGAGCAGCTGGGCTTGAACCAGCAGGTCAGAGGCGGCTTCTCAGGACACCACACTTTACGGGTTCCCTGTGTCTTCAGTTGCTTTTAGGACGTTACCTACCCCTCCATCTACGCAAATGACAGGTGGGACAGCCTGCGAGGGGAGGAAGCCCAGCCATGGGGGAGGGGATGTGTGTGTGGCGGGTTGCATTCCTCCTTTCCATTTGACACTTGGGTGCTCGGCAGGCAGAGCGCATGCGGGGAGCAGTCCGGTGGAAGTCCCTGGGGAATCCGTACTGGAGCTCTCACCTGTAAACCACAGACACCCACACGGCTGATTTGAACAGGAAAGGGGTGTGCTGCGTGGCTTCGGGACGGTCAGAATTAAGGGAGGGCTGGGGAGCAAGTTTGGGAAACAGAGGCATGAGTTGTGCCCCAGCCAGGCCCACAGGCAAAATCACACCAGAGCCGCGTCCTGCAGGGACTCTGCACCCCCTGCTGGTGATCGCTGGGCATCGCAGCTCTTCCCGTCTGGCTGCGGCTGCCCCACCACTGCATGGGGAACAGCTCCTTGGGGCCTGCAGACACCTGGCCCCACCTCCGCCACAATTCTTCCCGTTCCCGCCTCACAGCACCAGCACCCGCTCCTCCCTGAAGTACGGGGGGCCTAAGTGGTCAAGGCCGACCACGGCCTGCGCCCCACCGCAAGGGGATAAACACCCATAGGCCTCAGTCTTGATATCAATTCTCCCAACTCTCAGCAGGAAAACGACCGATTGCTCTTTCATTGCCAATGAGCTTTCATGAGGATGTAAGGAGAGGACATCTGACCCTTGGGGGTTCTCTGATCCTGTCCCTCCACCCAGTCCCCTGGCGTCCAAGCCTGAGAGTCCACTTGGTGGACATCCAGGCCCTTCCCTTCTCCTTCTCAGGCAGGTGCCATTTCTCTCTCCTTAGCACCTCCATGGTGAGGGAGGGGGGTAGGGGGAGACGAGGCAAAATCAAACGTGCCTTTGTCCCGGAGAAAATTTACAGGGGGTGGGCGGAACTCAGGGTCAACTACGGGCATAACTCAGAGATATTGCTGGTCAGGTTCCAGGCCAACGTCATAAAGCGAGTATCACCATAAAGCAAGTCACAATGTTTTTGCTGGTGGAGAGTCTTGTAAAAAAAAACGCAACACCTGTGAAGTTCAATAAAGTGAAGCCCAAATAAAACCAGGTGCGCATGCAGTGACCTAGGCCAAGGGGAGCATGGGGTAGCACAAGCTAAGCGCCCGTCGAAATTTTTGGTGCCAATAAATGCAGTGAACCACAGCTGGGGCCTGAAGCTCCCACGGGGAGTAGGAAAAGCTCCATGAACCAGGAGAGGCCGTTCGGGTGCAGGATGGGGCGGTAGAAGCCAGAGTTCCTCCCCCCACAAGGTAGGAAGGAAAAGGAGTAGGCCGGAGGCATGGGGGATTTTGAAAGATTAAAACAGGACTTGTGTGGATCTGCTCCCAGCTCCTGCAGCCGGTCTGCAGGGGGATAAATTCAGCACAGAAGGAGAACTTTCCTCCTCCTCGCCTCCCGTTTTAGGTAAGAGGAGGAGGCGGCATGGGCGATAGAGAAAGATCGAGCAAGCTCCCCAGCTGGTGCTGCGGCTGTGCTGAACAGAGCCAGCAAGCTCTGGGCCCCCACAGAGAGGCGCTGAGGCAGGAATGGAGAGGGGCCCTCTCTCTTCCCTTCCCCCAACTCTTTGGACTGGGGTTGGTCTCAGGCATGGAGGGCGGGTGTGGCCCCTACACAGGATGCTCCGAGGGTCCCCAGCTGGCATGCTCCATGCAGAGCCCTAGTAGTCAAGCTCAGGGCAGTAGCTTCGGGGGGTGGGGCACGTGCTAGAGTTCAGCATTGCGTTCAGAAGGGCCCAGTTGAAATGCAGTCCTGTTACCTGGAGCAGTCGTGTATGGACAGCTCAGTCCCCTCCACAGAGCTGCCGGTGGATGGCTGAGATGAGGCAGTTCTGCAAATGGGGAGTTGGTGATATTTTGATGCGAGAGAAAGCGTGTGTGAGAAGGGCCTTCGGTGGTGGGTGCTCTGCGTGTGGGGACACATGAGGCTCTTGGATAATGAGGGGCACCAGGGTGATTGAATTGAGTGAGGAAGGAGGGATTGGGGATGGCCTCAGGACCACCCAGATGGCCTCAGATGGCCCCAGGACCACCCAGACACAGCCCTGCTTCTCTGAAGCGTGGGGAAGGAGCTGAAAAGCATTGGGTTTCCTTCCGAAGCTCTGATAAAGCCTCTCATGGGAGCCGAGGTCCAGACACAGGCCCACATGACTCCTGGGCTGAGTGTTGGCCGAGGAGATGGTGGTGGGGGCACAAGGCCAGCTCACTTCGTAGGGGAGAAGTAATGCTGGCTCCCGCTGGCTCTAGGGACAGACGTGAGAGGAATTTTATTTATTGTTTCTATTTCCTAAATGGTTAGTTTTAAAATCTGGTTCAAGGCCCTGTAGCTATGGAGACGAGATACCTGGTCTCAACTTTTGGCTTGTCGTGAGCTCTGTAGGAACCATGCAAGGGGCTGCCACACCTGGTCTGGGTGAACAGTCACCAAAGCCCATCGCTTTGCAGTGTCTGTACTCTGAGCGTTAATGGAGTGTATTGCCCCAATAAGATTCTAATTACAGTATTAGTTACTACTTAAAAAGTGTTGCCATTGATCTTTTCTGTGGATTGAGCTATACAGATCTATACACTGCTTAAGACCATACGTACTGGTCAGATTTGGCTTTGTTTTGCTTCAAGTGCTGGGGAAAAATGCTGCCACCTACCATGTGACGAGTGAAGGCTGGTCCAGTTTTCCTTTTGGCACCTTATTGGGAAGTGTGAGATTTGGTTGCTGTTGAGCTCTATGTGGGCAAGTCTTTGTGAGTTGGCCCAGCCTGGGAACTGGAGGCTAGCATTGCCAGGGGTCGTGGCCCCTGGGCAGCATGAACAGCTAAGGGGGAGCCGTGGGGGGGGGGCAGGAGTGGGCTGTGACTGTGCTTCTGATAAAGTCATTGAGCACTGCGGTGTATATGCACACACATGCAGGCATGTCCATAGCACTCCTCTGGTGGTGGGATGGATGATGATGAACTTTATTTATGCTCTTCGATTTCCGTATTTCTGCACTGAGGATGTATTACTCTTGTAATTAGAGGGAGAAATCAATGAATAGTAGTTTGTAAAGAGAATACATTTTTATTTTCAGACAACATGGACTGTAGTGGGATGTTTTCTAAAGTTATATGTACAACTGGTGTGTCCATTTACCTCTCCGTCCACCCACCATCCACCTCTCCCCCCTTCTGTCTGCCCTTCCATCTGTATATTGGCATGGATATCTGGAATGATGTTGCCCAAATCTTTGTGATGGTTATTTTTGGGTGGCGAGATTTCAAATGCCTTTGTTTGTGCTCCTCCTGGTACTTACCTCAGTTGCTGGAAACTTACAATAATAAGGTGCATTTTTAAAAAGAGTAGTAAGGATCTCCGCTCTGTGGCAGGGGTAACCCCAGTTGCAGAGCCTGAGCCAACACTCAGGCTGGCAAGGCCAAGCAAGACTGACTGCAGGGCCCTGCTCCGCTGGTTACACCGAGGCTGCCAGGCTGCGTGCTGAGGCCCTGGTCAGGGCAGTTGTGCAGCTCAGCAGGCAACAGAGAGGGAGTTTGTAGGCAGCACCTGGGCTCTATTTAAACCCACAGCCTGTGGCATCCTGAGCCTTTGATGTTTGCTTTACGCTGCTGGCTGGAGTGCTGTGGTTCATGGCGCCAGGATGATGGTGACAGGCCCCGGGTCCCTGCTGCCCCTAAGATTCTTATTCCTGTTCCGTGTGTCTCCCCTGCCACCCTAAAACAGGAGTAGGGGCTCCTGTGGAAGGATCTCCAAGTGCCCTTGGGTTTGGAGGTTGCTAAGGTGAAGGATGTGTCTGTTGAACGTTTTTTTGGCTTCAGTGGAGTAGACTGGCGCTGTCCTTGCACATGGGCTGGTAGGGTGTTTTCTGAGTGTCAGAGAGCTGGGGGGCAACAGGCACATTCTCACTCCAGGTGAGAGTGAGAACAGCATGACCACCTGGGGGAACAGGTCGCATTCACTGTCTAGCAGAGGTGAAAGTGCACAGACGCGAGGACCTGGCAGTCCTGCTTGGCAAATGCTCTGCTTCCGGAGGTGGGTAGCAATGATCCTGGAAGTGGTTTCCCAATTGCCCCAGCCTGGAAACAGCCTTCTGTCCTTCAATATTCACAGCACATATGCCCCGAATAAACCGGGCTCTGCTCACCCAGGGGAAGGTTGAATGTGAACTAGTCAGGTAACTCACACACATGAAGTTGAAGGAATGAAGCAAATCCAAGAAGTGTATGTATAGAATTTCTTTTGTGCAAAGTTACAAAACAAAACTAAACCATAATTTTAAGAGAGGCACACAAAAGTGATAAAAATATGAAAAAGTAAAAAATTATAAAATTTGGGATAAGTTACCCCAGGGGGGAGGAAGGAGTCAAAACCAGTCAAGGTTTCGCTTGGCAATGAATGTTCTCCTTCTGAACTTAGGTGGTGGTGAGGATTACATTCCACATGCTCCTCTGAATATATGTTACATTTCACAATAAAATATTAAAAAGAAAAAAGTGAAATGTAGAAGAGGGTCTTCAGCCTCCGCACCTAAAAATGACCTCTTCTGTTGACTGTAGGCGCTCCTTTATTCCAGGGACCACAATCTTTGTCCAAGTCTCTGACCAAGGTCATAAATCAACACGTCCTTATCTACCAAGTTCTCCTGTGAGCTCAGCCTTGTACCAGATGCTGGTGGGGCGGGTGGGGGGTGTGCTGCTCTCAGGAAAACAAAACATTAGAAATAGCAGTGAAAACACTGGACCCGACTATAGAGGCTCCATGGCCCAGGATGTCCTTAGGAGATGGAGCTCCGTGGGCGCTTGTGTGGTACGTTTGCCTCTGCTGGTCCTGAGAGGGAGGGGTTGGGTGGAGACGGAAGTGGGAGTGGGGAGTGGGAACGGGTGTTTTGATAAAGGAAAGGATGGTGTGCTGGGGAAGGCCCAAGAGGCCAGCCTGACCAGATGCCCAGGTCCCAGTGAGAGAGTGGTGGAAACCCAGAATTGCTGATGGTCAGGGGTGACTCAGGAGGGTTTGAAAAAGAAGAGGATAACTTTCTCCCCTCCCCCCATTCCTACCTTGTTGCTAGTCTAGGTCTATCAGTCAATCAATAGATCATCAATCTGCTGCCCCCAGACACATTATAGCCTAAACAGTTAATAGAGGACAATTGAACTAAGATGACATGCAGAAAACCTCAGAGAAACATAAGTGAGAGCATGAAACAAATACAGTGATGTTCATCGCCAAACTCCATAGAAAATAATCCTCATCTGCCCAGGAAACACACTGATCAAAAGTCCACAGAGGCTCACTGTAGAAAACAGCATGATGGTTCTTCAAAAAGTTAAAAATGAAATTACCATATGGTCCCGCAGTTCCACTTCTGTGTATATGCCCCAAAGAATTGAAGGGATGCAAACAGATATCTGCATACCCATGGTCATAGCAGCATTATTTGCAATAGACAGAAGGTGAAAACAACCCAAAGGTCCATCAGCAGGTGAATGAAAAAATATATACATACAACATTCAGCCTCTGATGAAATACTGATACATGTTACAACATGTACGAACCTTGATCACAAAATTTGTGCAGAGGAGGGCTGTCCCTCAGCCCAGGCTGCACCCTCTCCAATCTGGGACCCCTGGGGGGATGTCTGACTGCCAGTTTAGATCCGATCCCTGTGGGACAACCTTGTCACAATCCAGGACTGCTGACTTTTAACTGCTTGCCTGCCTGCCTGATTGCCCCCTAACCACTGCTGCCTGCCAACCTGATTGCCCCCCAACCACTCCCCTGCCAGCCTGATCGTTGCCTAACTGCTCCCCTGTTGGCCTGATTGCACCCAACTGTCCTCCCCTACAGGCCTGGTCACCCCCAACTGCCCTCCCTGCCAGCCTGATCACCCACAATGGCCCTCCCCTGCCGGCCATCTGGTGGCAGCCATCTTGTGATGTGCAAGGGTGTGATGCCACCTAGA
>PVJC01043431.1:0-14519 GCA_004026665.1 Murina feae
TGTTACAATGTTTCAAAAAGCTGTGTTTCGCTAGAGGCAGTTTAATGGGAGCTGAGCTGAAGGGCTCAGCTTCACTTTCGCTGCTGCCGCAATGGAAAGGGCTGTTTACTCAGGTCCGTGAGTGGCGGCCGCCATGTTGGCTGGGCTAATTTGCATACAGCCGCTCTGATTGGCTGGTGGGCGTGGCTTACCCTGTCTCTGAGAAACGGTTAATTTTAATATTTCGCTTTTATTAGTTTAGATTGATTTTTTAGAGAGAGGAAGGGAGAGAGATAGAGAATTAGAAACATTGATGAGGGAGAAACATCAATCAGCTGCCTCCTCCTCACCCGCTACTGGGGTGCCCACAACCAAGGTACATGCCCTTAACTGGAATCGAACCTGTGACCCTTCAGTCCTCAGGCTGTTGCTCTATCCACTGAGCCAAACCAGTTAGGGCTCAAGCATAGTAATACCCCTTTTATATATTTAGTATTTACATATAATAAAACTAGTTAGCCTTTGTGTGTGTGTTGACTTACCACACAAATAGTAGGCATTATTATAAACTATTTGAAACAATTCTATTAGGCATTTGTCTCACACTTCCTGGTGTGTTTTTTATACATGTGCCTTAACACTGACCTGATTAGAGAGCTAACCAAAATTTCCCTTTTTATTCACCATCAATGTTAATTATGGTTTGCATAATCAGAATTGCATCTTATAATATTGCTTCTCATATTCAGTGGAATAATTCTATGCAGAGCCCACTGACCTCTCAATAACAATCTAAATAAAACTTATGGTTTGGCATGAGTAAGCAGATTTTTTTTTTCAGCGTAAGTGAATTCATCTATTTCCCTTACATTGCTCTTTATTAGGATTAGAGCTTCAGGTATAATCTATTCATCACTTAAACTAATTGCATTGTATATGTTTTTATAAATCAAGCTGTTACAAATATGATGCTTATCTTAACTATTTTTAAAGAATTTTTTCTTTCCTTTAACCACATTCCTCAAAATATCATAAAATATAATAAAGTATAATAAATGAAAATAATTTAATGACATACAGAATAGCAAGAAAGGATGGCTTTAGGAAATTCCATTTTGATAAGTGCAACGAGTGTAGAAAACTCATTGGATGAAATTGATGGAGGCACAAATTCAGAGAATTCTAGAGCCTAAAATACACATAAACAAAATACGTATAAAAAAAATTGCCACAAAGGTAACAGCAGTTCCAGAAATTATTCAGATTCAGGAAGTCTGAGTGCAAGGGGCTCATGAGGCTGTTAGTATAAGAAGACCAAGAACTATGAGAATGATTCCAAATGGCTCCCAAAAGGGACACCCCCCATGCCTTTCCCCTCCCCAATGCTAACAGTACCACAAATAATATCTTTTTAAAAGATGTTTTATTATTAATAATTGTAGAGAGATAAAGGGAGATGGAGAGAGAGACACTGATGTGAGAGAAAACATTCATCAGCTGCCTCCTGCACGCCCCCTACCAGGGACTGAGCCTGCAACCCAGGCATATGCTCTGACCAGAAATTGAACCAACAATCCTTCAGTGCACAGGATGATACCCAACCAACTGAGCCACACCAGCCAGGGCCCAAATAATATCTTTAAAGAGTGAAAGACCCGATAGAAATAGCATGTTGGTAGCATGCGAGGGTTGCAGAGAAGAGCAGACGATTTCTCCTGAGAATCCACAAGGATGTCTATAAAGGAAACTCAAAGGCAACGGGCTGACTTGTTTCCTGTGTGAGGTTCTGAGGGTTGTTTTCTGAGAAGGAAAAACTTGAAGAGTTTTTCCAAAGGCACCCTCTTCTTTCAATCCAGACAGTATCCCTTTCAATGTCATCCGTCACCTCCGCATCACCCCATCTGATATTCAATTATTTATCTGCTCAGCCCAATTTGAATAAATTAATCATAATCACTGCCTCCTACAGGAGACATTCCCTTCACTTGACTTCTGAGGTACTCAAGGTCCCTGCTTTTCTTCCCCTATGGTGTCCCTTCTTGGAGCCTTTTCCCTTCTCTGACTACAGTCATTTGCTGGGTGAATCAGTCCATCTCTTGGCTATAAATGCCAATGGAATGAAAATGACCTCCAGGTCTATGTCCACCTGAGACCCTCACCCTCGATTCCAGGCTTGGATACCTGACAGTCTACAGCAGAGCTACACATGGATGTCTAGTAGGCATCACGCTTACGACCCGGAAAACCAAGATATTAATTGTCTCCCATAAACCTCTTCCTCCCTGAGCGTGTTTCTAATGTTGGTCAGCAATCCCAACTTCAACACAAATTGCTTCAGCAGAGAACTTGGGATCACACTAGCAGACTCCTCTTCCTCTTTCACACTCCCATCCAACCAACTAGGAAGTCCTGTTATCTCCACCCCAATGTGACTACCCAAATAGCTCACCATCCTGCTGTCACTATTTCACTAACCGGATGGGTGCACATAATTAACAAGTATCGCTAGATATTAAAGAGCAAATAATATTCTGAGACCCAGTGGCCTCTTTTGTGAAACGGGAAAGATGAGGGTGGTTGAGGTGATTAAATGCGCATCTTGCCTTATTTAACTCACTTTATGGTTTTATAAATCACTCCCATAAGTTCCTCTGGCCCCAGCATATCCATGTGTGACCACTGAAAGCATTTCATTATGGGGCTATCCAGGGCCTATTTCTTTCCTCTGCTCTTGAGGGGGAGAAACCAGAGAAATCTTTAAGAAACATCATTTGGTCAGAACTTTGAAGAAAACGGAGGCTTTCCCCACAGAAACACTAGAGGAAAAGTAAGCAGGCATTTTCCTTCACTTGGGGGATTCAGCTTCCATAGTTTTTGCTCTTGTGCAACTAATTTATCTTTAATCTTTTTGACTGAAAATGTCAATTTGTTATTTTCACATTGCTGGTTCATTGAAGGTTACAAGGGGTTAGAACAACAATTGCAGGGGCCGTATTTTCTTCCAGATACACCCCTCGTTAAACTTTTTGAAAAAGCCTCCGTCTATTAACAGCTTTGCTTTGTGAACACTGAGCTTTAACGTGACCCGACCATCAAACGAGGCTCCGATGATTAGGGCTTCTGTCGCTTTTAGTCTGGGTGGAAGCTGTTTTAGGGAGGTTGTTATGGAACCTCTTCTTTGGAAGAATAAAAAAGAATGCTATTTCAAAAATCCTTTTGCATACTGTGTTACTGAAACATTATTTTCTTGTGCGTTTTCAGACTGATACTTTGAAATTCATGTTTCCTTTTTCCCCCTTATGTTTTATTATTGACATGATTACAAATGTCCCTCTTCGATATCCCCCCTTTGCCCACCTCCACCCAGACCTCACGCCCTCCCCCCTCTCCCCTCCATCACATCACTATTATCTGGGTCTGTGGGTTATTATGCATAAGCCACAGCTTTGCTACAGTACAAATGTTCCCCCTTAGAATACAGTGGTATTTTAGGCTAAAGAATTTGATAACGTTAGGAATCACCAATCAGTCATAACCATTTGTAAAGTTACTCCTTTCAACGTGTCATGCAATGTATTTTTAAAATTCTTGCTATGGAATTAAGGTCCATCACCATCATTCTGTATACCAAAAAGATAATCTGCCACATATACTGAGATTCAGCTCATGTTCAAATAATCTTAAAGACATTGAATTACCTTCATGAATTGTTTTGGATTCTGTATGCTCTTTTCCTAGAGATGTCCCCTATCATAAATACATTCATGCTTCCTGAATTAATTCTTAGACCAAAAACACTCTTTCATGGGAAAAGGTTTGAAATATAAAAAAAACTTGTGGCATTTTGGTTGAAATCTCTTGAATGAAACGCTTTTTTTGTTTCAATTTGTTGTTTTTTCTTTCTTTGTCAAGTGAGCCATATGGTGTTAGTCTTGATTGGGAAGATGGCACTTCATGAGATTTTAGTGGGTACATCAATATTCTTATTCAGAATATTCCCCATTTGATAACAAAATGCCTTTACTTTTCCATTGTCCTCTTAGTCTCTTAGATTTGAAATAATTTGTTAATGAGTGAAGCAAACAAGAAGATATTATGGTTCAAAGACAAGGTGTTCACGGGCACCTGAAGGGGAAATGCTAGGGTAAGATTAACGAGTTACATATCAAGCTATTTAATGTAAAACAGTCCATAAGCTCCTGGGATTATCTGTAACACTGCACAGACACCATTTGCATCTCTACTGGATAAATATGTACACGCTAACAAATAACTCCACTGTCTCTGGGAATTCAGCCCTTTCCCCAACAGTCCTTTTATGCTATTGATGGCACGCTGCTCACCATTTTTTGGCTCATTTTCAAGATGTGGATAATATCTCTACACTAATAACTCTTTTAGTGCCTAAGACAGTTGCAAAACTTTGAGTTTTGCTGACAAATTGAGGACATTTTCATATTTTTCTTTCCTAAACTGTCATTACTCTTTCATTTTCTCAAAGACCAGGGAGTGCTCCGAACAATGAACAAATCCCAACTGCCCTTTTCTTCTTAATTTCAGGACTTATTATTTTCATGTATCTTTTAAAAATTGAATTTATTGGAGTTACATTGTTTAGCAAAATCACAAAGGTTGCAGGTGTACAATTCTATAATGTATAATCTGTATGTTGCACTACGCGTTCACCACCCCAGTGTCACATTTCCTTCCATCACCATTTATGCCCACTCTCCCTCTTCTATCTCACTCTGCTCCCCTTCCCCTCTTGTAACTTTCTCCTTTATGAACCCAAATCCTTGATTGTACTGTCTTAGCCTAAAATTTTTCTGTGGTGATTTCATTGCAGCAAGAATTGTCTTATGAATCACAAAGTCATCAAGCCGAGAGTTTAGTGTTTGTCTGTCTGGTTTGGTTTGATGTTTTGTTTTTTAACCAGACAGTAATAACATCCCACTTAAAATTAGAGAGTATATCTTATTCCTTCTTTCTGAAGCTGAACTTCTATCAGAATTCTTTAAAACATTTCTGCTTGGGTTGAACCCAATGGAGTCGCATTGGCTGTCATGAGCAGAGAATCCTCATGTGGAACCATGTTAGAAATGGGAGGTTGTGCTTTTAATGGAAGAGATTAGCCCAGTCTTTCTTCCTACTTCCTTTGAATTGATGAAAGCAGTCTCTGCAATATCTCCTACCTATCTACTTTCTCATGTCTGCCCAGTTAGCGAATATCAGAAACATTTCTCATTTCATAAAAAAAAAAAAAAAAGGAGAGACTCATGGTAATATGATGACTTAATTAAAAACAACTGAATGTGCTGGAGTAACGGGATGGTGAAAGGAGCCTGGAGGAGTTACCTGGCAAGCATCGAGGTGCTTTGTCTCTGAAGACAATAGTTGCATAAAAATAGCTCATCAATCTGCAAGGCCAACTGCCTTAGCAGTGCTGGGAACATTTCACGAAAAGAAAATTACATGAAGGAGAAAGGGATTTCTAATGCTATTGAAATGCAGCATTACCAAGCTTTTCCTCATAGGTATCCCTGTGTGGGTCACATGAATATTTTATGGCAGGTGTTTAAAGAGTCAAAAAGAACCCCCCTCGGGGCATCTCAGTAGTATTTTAAAAACTAAAGAACTTCAGTAAAGAGACAAACAATAGATACCCAAATGGCTTTAGGCATTTTTGCTGGTGGTAAGCCTTCAATACACATAACACAGTTGTGTGTTAACTCTTATTCGCCATGGGAATAGAAATTAATTGAGTCTTGATAGCCATGGCAAATGATGTGGCTTTAGGAGTCCCTGGAAGTCTTCAGAAGCACCAGGACACAAGTAGTTGCCAGATTGATGTTGACTGTCTTCATATAATCAATGAACCAGTTTAACCAAAGAGCATACATTCACTATACATCCAAAATGTGACCTATTTCAGTCTGACGGCCTGATCAGACCACTCTAGGGTATGCTGCACTCCTTTGAAGATGGGGATATACTTTTCCTTTGAACTAAAAATTATAAAAATCCACACAATAAGAAATACTCCAGGTGCTCAGAAGCAATGCCTTGAAGAGGACATTTTTAAGAGCCATTAGTGCCCTCAATCAATGGAACTAAGTCTTTTATGACACTGTGTGGTCCTAAGAAATAATGAGTCATGTAATGGTGTGCATAAACAAAGATTTCCCCCCGCCCCCAAAATACAATTAATGGACTTGATGCTAGTGGAATCAGAGGAGATTCTTTCCCCAAACTTGTGTCCACATGATCTAAATCTACCAAGCAATCTACCTATTATCTATCTATCCATCCATTATTTAACATCTACAGATCCATCCAAATAATAAAGCTGAAAACAGTTCCATAATTGTTAACATTTTGATGTGTCTTGTATCACCTGATTTCAGAACTAACCTATGACATTTTTACAGAAATAATGCAGTAGAATATCATTTGCCATCTTGCCAGAGATAATGATACCTCAGGCCCATTAAGTTATATATCAAGTTATGACATAGAAAGGAAAGGGCAGCATGGACTTGCAAATCAATTCCCAGATTCAATAACCCAGAAATGTCTCTTAATAACAGTGTGAGAAAGCACCATGTAAGTCTTTTCTGACAACTTTGTGGGAAAACAAGACAAATCCTTGTCATATAATAGCTGGTCTGTTTTAACAAAGTTACTTCCAAAAATAATGAATAAAAGTCATCCTCCCGTCAGGATTTACTGCATGGCAGGAAAGGGGTGCAGGGCTAGGCCAGGTCATAGGTCAGAGTCCCAGCACTGATCAATGGAGGCTAAAACTTCACAGGGACCCTTTCTAAGGTTGACGCCATGAGAGGGGGAAAATCAGCCAATATTCCCATGAAGAACATGTTGGACTTCCATAATAACCTATTCATGTGAAACAGAATGCTTTTCTGTAGGAAAAAAATCACCCTTGAGTGAGGCTGTAGGAAAATATGCTGGTGGAGAAATGTCTTTCAGACCTTGTTTTCTGCACCTACCTCCATGCCGAGCACAGGTGAGGCATGCAGGTGGGGCACTGGATAAAGAATGAAGCTTGCCACGACAAAGGTAAGGCCACCCCTGGTCTTAGGGAAGCACTGACAATGGCTCAGCTCCTGTGGTGCCACCTCTGCAATCCTTCTACAATAAGGGCGCTGGCATGAGTATGTTCCTCCAATCCGCTTTGGTCTCCTTCATCTCCTTCTGTGTAGAATGCGATCACAGAAGCTAGTGACTCCCCATGGTGTTGACATGCTCCAAGGGCAAAGCACTAGGACAAATACATGTTTATTCATGTAGCAAAATGGGTCAAGAGTTTTGTTTTGTTTTTTTTTTTCGATTGCCCAGTTTGCACTCTGTTGTGTCCCCCCCACCCCCATATTATCCCGATTTTAATTTTCTTTGCTCTTAATTTATCCCACAAAGCTAATCTACTTAATTACAGTTCTGAAAGAGGCTTCCTTTTAATGATTTTTTCTTTGTGTATCTCACTTCCTTCAATTACAGTTGCCTAAGGAATTTTACTGGAATAGGAGCGATTATAGCCCTTAGTGGATACCGTGTTCAATTTCAAGGGTGGCAGGAAGGCGCAGACTTCTTTTCTTGTTTTTAAGCTGATAGTGTTTTGAGAGCAAAAGAAATATTAGTTGAGACAAGCAATAAAAATTTTATATGATTTGAGAGCGCAACACCTTCTCTACAGAATTATTATGGTCTGCAGCAAATTCCACATCAACTCTGAAATATAAGAAAGGCCTATTATTACTATGTACCGTTATACTCACATGGCTTCCAAATAGAATAGATATTAATTCAGACACCTGACATTGCTTGACACCAGCACGCCATGACCTCACTTCTGAGTCCCTTGCTCTTGTTTCTTTAAACCAAAATAGAGATGCGTTTTCTGTACATCCTCAGATGCTGATAACAGCAACCGTGAGAGGCAATTAAGCTCCTGGAAAAGAGCCTCTTTATCACCCCTGAGAAGGGGTAACAGGCCCAGGTACTGTGTTACCCTTTAATCATAATGTTTGAAAGATAAAACGTGGCTTTCTGTGGTCAGTGTGTTGCTATTGTACCTACAAAGTGCCTATATATTCAAGAATATTTTTAGATTGTGAGAAATTCATGGAAACACGCAGGAAGTTTGTGTTTGATACAAAAGGAAGGGTCTTTCAACACCATTATTTTATTTGCGTCATCCAGAAATTCTCTCCATGTAGGTACCATACCTGCCCATGTCTACGGACGTTTAAAGTGTTCCATAAAAATTCATTGCTCGGAAATGCCTTCCAACCATTCAAGGTGTTGGAAAAATTTTAGACATATATCTTCTCGCCCGTAAAATGAGCACTTTTAATAAAATTGAGCCTAAAATTTATGTTAGTGTAGAAAAGAGTTAAAAGTCAGTCATTCACAAAACCTTATTTCTTGCCATAATAGTCTTAGGTGCAAAGCATGAACCAAGTGTAAAGGTCTATCCTGTTTCCAAGATCAGAGGGCAAGTTATATTTTAAAGGAAGGGAATCTTGGCAAATAATCCATGTGTTTTCCCCAAATGAAAACATGGCAACATTCAGATACATCTGAATAACAAACAGGGATTGCTCTCATTAACATATACACATGCAAATCACTGTTCTCCCAGGGGTCATGTGATGTCATTTTTTTTTTAGAAGGCTCATGTCACTTGGATTCCTAGCGGGAGGGGCAGGTTTGGCTCCAGGCTGGTCACTCATAGTTCAGGGACAGCGAGGACACACCAGGATGGGCACTTGCAACCATAATTTATTGAGGTCTTTGTTGATCAGACAGGAGATCTTGAAAAAGGACTGACATTTCATTAGTAAACGGTGACAGGACACAGATTGTTTTCTGTGGGATGGGTGTTGCCGTGTGGAATCTGCCGGAGCAGACCTGTGCCCACGGCCCGTGATCATCAGAAAACCTGTCAGCGAGTGAGTTCTGAAAACAGCCATCGGGACACGTTTCTGAAATGCTCCACAGCAAGGCTGATTTCTGTTCCCAAACCGCGTTTTCATAGATGCTCTCGCCTGGCATGCCAGCCCAGGCCTTTGTCACTGCTTCCCAATTCCTCAAAAACTGTGTGTTAAAATACTGGATTTCTATTATGTAAGTAAAGCACCATGAAGGACAACAAATCAGCATGCTCTGAAATGATTAGCATACACTCTCTCTGTATCAAGTGAATAATTTGCTTAACTTTGGCGTGGGGGCGGGGAGGGGAAGTAGCCTTATTATTGTGGGTGGGAGACGTTAGTATAAAGTGTAAGAGTAGAGCACTCTCGCTAACCACTTCCTCCTCTTGTCCCACAGGTGAGCTGGGCTTTGAATGTGGATGAGAAAGCGATCGCTGATGGGCCTGCAAGCCAGTGGTTTTCCTGGCGGTGAGTCAGGTCATCCGCATGACATGTGGGCAAATCAATAAGTGGCTGCGTTGACCTAATGGACTATTTTCTCTTTCTTAAAGAATTTATTGAGCTCTATCACTTCAGCCACCCACTGAATGATCTTCCCTGTCTTGTGCTGTCCACTGAGCGGTATCTACTCTGACCTATGAATAAGGTGACCAGATTTTAACATTGGTAAAGAGGGACACCATTGGCCGGTGGTTCTTTTTTTATTATTATTACTTAAAATATTACAACGAGTAATACATACGTCTCTTTCCAAAATCAGGACTTTTTTAAAACACCGTGGGACGCAGGACAAATTGTTAAAAATCAGGACTGTCCTGCCAAAAATGGGATGTCTGGTCACCTTACCTATGAAGTGTTTTTTTCCCCTGTGCTGCTTGACTGCCTTAACTGGCATTTCCCATAGATTCCACACACAATGTAAGAACAGCCCCTGATTGGGCCTTTGGATGATCATAAATTTGGGCCAAATGTGTGATAGGAGAGAAGAGCCAGCTTAACTGGGCATAGAAACATCTGAGTGTTCACCTGTGTTGAGCTACATGGCAATTTTAATATGTATTAGTGTTAAGTCTCCCAAACACAAAAAGGCTTTCAATCACTGCATGTAGTGAGTTAGGAGGCGACTGTGGGACTCTTAGGTTGGCCAAAAACTCCAGAGAGAACAATTTCCAAGCAGAAAGTAACTATAAAGCCTGAACAAAATATTTATTTTAAAAACCAAAAGCCACAATAGCTACCTGAATGCACCAGAGGGTGAGCAGGAATAGGCAGAACTGCAGAGCAGCTGAGATTTGTGAAGAGAACAGAGCTTGGGAATTTCATGTTTTCACCACATTTAGCCAAACAATAGCCCCCCCCCCCCAGTGGGTACCACGTGGGTGGGCTAAGCCTCTGGTGGGAGGTAGGGATCATCCTGGCTGGCAGAATGAGAGGGCAGTGCCAGGCGCCACAGCCACTAGAGAGGGAAGCTGGGAGTCCTTGAAAAGAGGACACAGTGAAAGGGAAGGTCACATGGCTGGGTTGGCCAGATGTCTGATGGACCTTTGAACCACACACACACAGGGCAGACTCCAGGCAGGCCACTAGGTCAGAGACTGTGCTTCTGTTTATGAAAGGTAAATGCTGCTTTATGAATTATTCTTTGGTAGAACCTAACTTAATTCAAATGTTCTACAACGCGGAATTAATTTGCACTGTCCAAGACAACTTTCGATACTACATATCACAGGGAGAAACAAGAAAGCGTGACCCAATCTTCAGGTAAAAAACAAATCAATGCAATAGAGACCAGCACCAGAGGTAGCCAATAATGAAATTATACTGAAAGAATTTAAGACACAATTATAACTGCTTGAGGAAGACAGACTGATAGATGAACAGAAAATGGCAAGATAGATAGATATACCAAAAACAGATTGTGTTAAAAAATATTAACTATAAAATCAACATGATGTTCAGTTAAAATTTCTTTCAATGTTTATGGATGTTTAAAAGGATTTCATAATTAAAATATGAAAAATAAATACTTTACAAGAATGAAAAGCATTATAACCTTGAAGAGAGGTAGTATTTGTCTATGCTACTGAAATAAAATATATTTTACTAAATTAGCCGTGTGCACATAAACAGCTTTGCTCAATCGTCCTAGTCAATGCTATTTGCTAATGGAGAGAAGGATGTATGAGTATAACTAAATTCATGTTTATATGCAATCGCCTATTACCAGGATAAAGAAAAGCTATGCATGGAGTGAATGTGTACAAGCTTTGAAGTTAAAAAATGCTTTTTTACAGTTATTTGTCTCTTCCCAATGGACACGGTTAAGGCAATTTTCTGAGTGTGCATTTCTTTAATTGATAAATATAATGTTACACATCCGCTATCATCTTTGCAATAATTATTGCCTCTATTTCCCAGAGCAGAAGCAGGGAACACCCCGAGGTCATCCCAGTGAACCTGGGGAGAAAAGGAAAGTCTTGGGACCACATGGCAGGGGTAGAGACAGCCAGAAGCCATCCAATGATGGACAGATGTGAAAGGCAGACCAACATGACTTCCTGACAGGTTTCATGTGGGGTCTAAGACCATGGACTTGAACAACCCAAAGGATTGAAATGAGAAGGAAAACATATTGTATGACAAGAGGCCCAGTGCACGAATTCATGCACAGATGGGGTCCCTCAGCCAGCAATTGGGACGGATCAGGGTTGATTGGGACTGATTGGGGTGGCCAGGTGGGGAAAGGGACTGCAGGAGTTTGGCTGGCCGTGGGAGGTGGGCTGTGGGAGCTCACTGACCACAAGGGGGCAGCTCCTGCATTAAGTGTCTGCCCCCTGGTGGTCAGTGCATGTCATAGCTACCAGCTGGTCATCTGGTTGTAACGGTCACTTAGGCTTTTGTATGTATATACATATATTATGTTTCACTGACTCCCTGCACTATTGGTATGGTTACCTCCATCATGGGGATGATGAAATAGGTGGAGAGAAGTTAAGCGAAAGTCCAAGGCACCTGGAAAGAGGTCCACTGGTCTCCAAGCTGATGCCTTTCTCCGGACATGACACTTCCTGCTCAAAGGTCATTCCTGCGAATGTGACAATGTGGCTGGCTATTTTGGATCTTACAACATTGAATGAGAGACCCTTTTACCCTGCTTGTTTAATCACTGGATTTGAGGAGAGAAGAATTTCCGAGTATGGATGAAGTGACCTCAGTTGTGCTGTGGGTGGAGAAGCCTTACACTTATTTTACCATTGTGAGAAGTGAAGCATGAAACTCTCAGAAATGTCAATCAAATAACCATCTTCACAATCCAAATTGTTCAAACCAATGAGTAGCTCTGCAGCTGTGGGAGCCCTACAGAAGCTAGAGAGTTGTCAAGTCCTAATCTCCACCAAGGGAGGGAAAGGAAGCCTCTTACTCTCTGCTTTACGCGACCGGTGTATCCTCTGATGAAAGGGGACACCTCGATGCGCAACCATCTCGAAGGAAAGGGGAACAACCCTGGGAGTGCCAACACTCGACTTACTGGTTTGGCAGGAGGATAGGAAAGAATCCATCTGTGTCTGAGAAAAAGACTTGGGAGGATGCACCATCTGCCTTTCCTCTGGAAGTCCATCTAGCTGCAGCGCCCCACTAACCTCCGGAGGAACTCTCAGCCTTCGCTCAGCCTCCCCAGCAACAAAGGATCACAGGGAGGGCTGCCGGGCTCCACCACACCGAGACAGTGTGGTGATGGGAAATGGGAAATGCCGTGACTTGGGGTTTTTCATTCTCTGTAACCCTAAGAATTCCACAGCCTGAATGGGTACGAAGAAGATAAATATGAAAAGAAAAAAGACTGATACCAGATTTGATGAAATAATGCCACTTGACACTGAACTCTGTGTTAGGTGCCTTTTAAATAGAAAGTTTTTATCTTAGTAATTAGTCACTGATTTTTGGATTTAATGCCACTGAGTCATTAAAACACAACCAAAGGTCTCAAGTGTATTAAAATATGTCCTATGCTGTTAGATATTTGTTAAGGTGAACACTTAATTCCAACTGCATTAGAAAGTCTCAATCTTTGATTGTATTTTGAGTTTAAATCTACAATATTGTTACTTAGCCTCATTTAGTCTTCTGAAAAAGGGAATTACTAATTATATTAAAATAGGGCAAAATACATAGTCTGTTGTAACTGGGTAAATTTGAAGTGTCCAAGTCTGTGAATTTGATAAACACTTATTACATATGCTGTACATGGACAATTTATAAGACTCAACACTAAGCTATAAAATAACTTATACAATATAAGAGCTATACAGTAAAAAGTTTTTATTTAATATGTGCATAATGTATTAACATAGTACTATGTAAATACACATACGAAAAACAAAAGGGCTCTTTTTCCTCAGTATCTGATGGTTTAAATGAAGACGGGTACATAAATAATTAAAATTCTAGGATTAAGCTGACGTAGGCCATTACAGAGGTGCAGATCAAATGCTAAGGGATTTCAGAAGAAATTCTACTCTCAACTATGAAAAGAACAGGCACCCATCTATAGCTAAAGGCTTGGTAGCCGGTGACTAGAAGCAAATGAAGTCACTTACTAACATATAAAGTAGCATCTTGGCAATGCAAAATCCTTCCTTAATGACTCACTTGAGATGCTGAGGAAAAAGCATGGCCAAATCCACTACACATTTCCTTTCCTTCCTAAGAGGAAGTCCAAGTAACTTAGGATAGCTTTATGCTGTGCTTTGTAGCTCAGTGTCTGCAGTATAGTTAGCCATCTCTGTGTACGCCAGTGGGTCATTATGTAATGGCTCAGCTAAAAATGGTCCTGTCGCGAGGTTAAAAGTAAGGCAACTACACAAAAACTGGAACCTGATTTCTCCAAAAAGATGCCAGCCTGTACTCTTTTTTTTTTTTTAACTTCTGTCTTCAAGATGTCAGTTGAAGGATGTGTGTAGTTGCATGAATTCTTAAGCTTTATAGAGTAGTTGTGTGTGTGTGTGTGTGTGTATTCTAGCGAGTTAAATTCATCAAAGGCCAACGCTGTCTTTCTCCAAATGGCTCTCTCAAATGTTCTTAAACTTTTCAGCACCATTCAAAAGAGCATTAGGCCTGACTGGAATAGCTCAGTGGTTGGGCAATGACCTATGAACCAGGAGGTCACAAAGTCAATTCCCAGTCAGGGCACTTGCCTGGGTTGTGGGCTTGATCCCCAGTGTGGGGCGTGCAGGAGGCAGCCGATCCATAATTCTCTCTTATTACTGATGTTTTTTTTCTCTCTCTCCCTCACCCTTCCTCTCTGAAATCAATAAAACATATATATTTTTAAAAGAGCATCAGACTTACACACCTCATGTAAAAAAGCTCTTTCGCATGAGCCTGCGCCCATCAGTTTAAGTCCCCTGAAACACATCTGACCATCGTTTTGAAGAAGCAGGAGCTCACCTTTTCAAGGACGGGTGCTGCCTGCCATCACCCACCGCCCTGCAGTCTTCCTTATGCCCTCCCTGCTCAAGTGCTCTCTCCGCCATCATCGCCATCATCCCCACCATCTCCACCATCCCCACCATCCATCCCCACCATCCA
>PVJC01043432.1:0-14511 GCA_004026665.1 Murina feae
GGAGGAGAGAGAGAAGGGGAGTCCACCGCACATCTCCCCCCTTCGCAGCTCTGCCTCCCCAGCCCCCCCAGACCAGCCCGGGCTTGAGATGCTACTGCTGGGGTGCGGCGAGGTCCTCCACGTAGTGCAGGCTAAAGCGTGGGCAGGGGAGCCCCAATCTGGAAGAATTGGGATTGGAGAGCAGGTTGGGGAGCCTCCAAAGGTGGAAGATTTGGGGGTGATGGGGAGAGGGTCCTCCTGGCCATGCCTCACGCACCCTCCTGGCAGCCGTGGCAAGAGCAAAGGGATGGGTATGAAGAGGCCCCTCTAACACAGGAAAACCCGAGAATTAAAAAGATGTGCCTGTTTAGGGGTGTCTTCTGGTGTGGCTTGAGTGTGGAGCTTAGGAATATTTGGGGAACACGTGAGAGGCGCCTTCATAGACGTTGAGAATCAGATACTCGGAGGGATGCTGGCGAGAGGGTTTTTGGAGGATGTCATTCTTCTCCCATGCCTGCAGCTCCCAGAACCCAGGTGTTGTTGAGAGAGATGGGGGGTGGGGGGAGGCTGAGGCCCTGGGTGAGAAATTGGACTTGGTGGTCTCTCCAGAAGGAACTTTGGTGTTGAGTGATGGGGCAACGCGGTTTGGGTGGGCATTTGGGTGGGCAATTGCTCGGACACTTCCACCCCAGGGGGGGAGTTTACACTGGGAAAGGCTGTGACGGCTGGTGGCTTAGAACAACGCCCTGGGTTAGGGTCTGCTGTGGCTGTGCCCAGGCGGGCGCAACACAGGGAGCAGGAGGGAACGCAGGGGGAGGCCACCTTGTAGGAGCTGCATAGAGTCCTGTCCCTGGTTGTCCCTGGACTGAGGATTGGGGGCCAGGGGAGAATTTGGGAGTCTGGGGGAGACGTGTATTTGGGGGTTTGGGATGGAATTGCAGGGGAGGGTGAGTAACCTTATTTTAGAGGCTGTGTCCCATGTCCAACTTCTTTCCTGAAAACCTAAGGCATTGCTGTCTGCCTCTCGCACCAGGAGAGAATCACCTGGCTCCCTGAGAGGATGTGGGGACCCCAAGAACAACGGACTATATTTGGGGAAGGTACCTCTAGAAGACAGTGTCCTTTCTTCTCCATGTCCCAACCTCCCAACAGTGTTCCATCCCAACCCCAACCCTGTCCAGGTCCTGGTCCTGTCAAAATCTGTGGGCCCAGGAGAGGCAATGGGGGTCCCTTTGCAATGTTCACCAATTCTGATCCTTTTCGCAGAGCTCCCCGCCCCCATCGCTCCAGAGCTGCAAACGTGGAAGCGGGGAGTCCTTCCTCCCCCAAACCATCCAAGATTCCTTTGCTTCCCCCCCCCCCGCCCCTTTCCACGCCCTCCCCCAGCTGGTTTTGTGCAACGAAGGCAAAGGGAAAAAAAAGACCAAGGGAAGAGAAGGGGAGGGAGCCACGTAGGCCGTGGGCAGCCAGGATGAGCGGTGCGGGTGGGGTTGTGGAGGGGACGGCAGGGGCTATAATTAAAGGGAAAATATAGAGTTTCCAGAGAGGCAGGCTGGAGACAGCGATGGAGGGCTGGGCCTTCCTTCATCAATTATCCCCACCATGTGGCACCAACTTGTGGCCCAGGATCTGCCCCCGCCTAGTGCCAGCGACTGCAGGGCAGGACCAGGGGGCTGAGGTGCTGAGATGGCAGTTCCTTTAACCTCCAGTGTGGGATGTGGGCAAGGGATGGCCCCCAACAGAGCGTGAAGGTCCCGTTCCTCAGGAAGGTCAACCTTTAGACTGGTCATCTGGGTCAGGGTGTCGCAGGCTTGGGGTGACAGCTGGTGTTACCTGGCCACCACCCAGCTTGCTGAGTTTTCTCGGCCAGAAGGACTGGTGCCTACAGCCCCCTCCCCACGTGCTCCTTTCCAGGCTCTCCCGCGCCCCCCACCCCTCCTTAAAAATAGATGAAGCCTCAGAGAGGTGGCTTGGAAGTTGCTACACCGTGGGCCTAGAGTTCTGAAGATCCTTCAGGGACCCCTGGGGGTGTGGGTGCATGGGACAGGCACCCAGCCACTGCTCCACTGGCCAATGTCAGACTCCCATCCCAGAGGCTCCAGGCAGAGGGTTTCTGAGCATCCTTTACACGTGGCACAGAGCTGAGGCCCAGGGCCTTCTCTGCCACTTTTTGACTTGAAACGCTTGGCGGGGGCCCAGCCCGAAGATGTGTCTTTAATTTCTGCAGCATGACAGCGAGAGGAAGAATGTGCTTGGGGTCTCCTCCCAGCCTGGCTGGGCCTCCTTGGCCAGGATTGAGGGCCTGAGACTGGGGAGGGGGGAAGGGGAGGGAACTGGGGCTGGAGAGGGGAGGAGACGCCACCTCATCTTTAGGAAACTCTGAAGCTCTGGCTCTCTTGTGGAATGTAAGACTTTGTCCGGCATTTGGAGTGGGGGGAGCGAAAGCCAGCGTCTCCTTCCCCCACGTCCAAGAAATGGTAAAGTCATCAGCACTTGGGGGAAAAAAAATTCCTCAAGAAGAAAAACAGAAAGAGGAAAATGCTGAGCTCTGAGTTCACTCCCTCTCCAAATTTCCCCAAGTGCCCTCTCTCCACAAGGTGGGGGGCAGGCCTGTGCTCCCCAACTCCCCATCTCTCTGGAGCCCCTCAAGCGCCCAGCTTGGACTCCGTGGTATGAGACGAGGGAGAAGAGGCAGCCCAGGTGTTGGTGCACCTGGTGAGCAGGTGGGTCAACCCTTTTCAGCTGCTCTGGTTCCCGAGGTTCTGTTGCCCTCTCTCCCTGTTAGAGCATCCCTCCAGAATGCTCCTTCCCACACCCCCCCCCCACAGGGGATAGAGGAAGGGTCCCTAGGAGTGGGAGGGGATGAGGAGAGAGAAGGGGATGAGGAGAGAGGAGAGTGAGACTACAGTGAAGACCTTGGCCTTGCACCTGTCCTGTTGAGAGGCTGGGGACAGACCCCAGGTGTGTGGGCTCCTCTCTTCCTCCCCTTCCTCAGCATGGCACCATCCAGGCCCTTTGGTCCTTAGCTAAGTTCCTTCACTTCCAGGCACAGCTCGTGGGTTCCATGCCTCCGCTCCACCCAAGTCCTTCGGCTTCCTGAGATTTCCCTGTCGCTTTCATCCCTTCCAGGTTTAAAGGGAAGGTGATGAATCAAGCCTGGCCGTGTTGAGTGTCAGGGTTGGGAAGGGGAGGAGGGACCCACACAGGAAACTGAACAAGAATAGGCAAAGTTGGAGAGCAAGGGGGAGAGGGGTGGTGGGTGTCAGGTAGGCAGAGGGAAGATTGTTCTAGAAGGAGGGACAGTTAGATGCTGCAGAGAGAATTCATATGATGAGGAAAATGTTTACTGGATTTAGCAACATGGCAGCTAAATTCGAGCTGTTTTGGTGGAGTGATGGGTGAGGAAGCCAGACAGGAGTGGGCTGAGGAGCGAGTGGGAGACCTGGAAATGGGGTCAGAGTGCAGATAACTGGGAGGAGGAGTTTAGCTGTGAAGGGGAGGAGAGTAGATACCTCATTCTCCGTCCCTTCCTCCTTCCCTTTTTCTTTCTTTCACTCTCCCCACTCCCACTCCCACTCCTGTCTGCCTTTCTGTCCTCTGCCTCCCTCCACTTTCTCTCAGTGGGACTCAGCTTCTTTTAAGTCCTTCCACTCTCTGGAGCTTTTTTATGAGCTCCAGTTGCCTTTTTTTTTTTCCTCTCTCTTTCTCCCTTTTTTCTTTTCTTCCCAGATGATCTGAGCCTCAAATACGTGCCCAGCCTCCACCTCGTTCTCTTCTAGAGCAAGCACTCGGCCTAGGATCTTGGAGAGAAGGCTTCCTTTCTAGCTGTGGCACATCCTGCCCCAATTATGGTCTCCCCAAGCTCGAGAGGGGAAAGTTTGGGGGCAGGAGAACCAGGAAAAGTGCCAGGATGAGCTGGGAGGAAAGGGCTGGGGCATGGTCCATAGGTGACACTAGGACCATCCTCCTAACTCTGCTCCCTAGGCCCAACTCCAGCCACTCCCCCAGGTGCCAGCTGGTCTCAGCTGAGAATAAGGGCTGGATGGGGACGTTGTAAGGATTGGGGGGCCCAAGTCCTCTCTTCCACTCCGTGCTGATCAGAAGCGAGGGGCCAACGCCCATCTTCCCTGCTGGAACGTGAGCTACGGGGCAGCGACCTGTCAGGATCTCCATCTTCGGAAGGAGATGAGGACTCTCACCTCTCACTGTGTCTGGAGGCAGAGCAGGTTCTCAGCACAGGTTTGAGAGAGTGAGTTCATTGAAGTGTTACTTACCCCTTTCTGGTTTGGTTCAATAAACACTGTGCTTGTTCTATCCCATTCCCCAGTTCTTTCCTTTTTTCTATTCTTTCATCTCCTCCACCCTTAACTTTTTCCCTCCGCAGGTATTTTTCTTCCTTTTCTTAGTTCTTTTCATTCCTTTTCCCTCTCTCCTCTGCCTCTGGCCGGTTGTCCCACTCCCCCACCCACACACTCTTCCGGGATCTCTGGTGCCCCGTTGGGCCCTGTCTCCTGATGCCCAAGCTACAGCAGAGAGCAGGGAGCGCAGCTGGGAGGGGCGGGTCAGAGGCTTGCGTCACAACCAAATGTCTGGTTGAAGTGTTCAGGATATGGATGGAGAGGTTCCTTTGAGGCTTAGATTTTAAAAACATATATAAGTGGACGGGGCAGCCTGCATGAGGCAGTGGCACCTGTCCAGATCCTGATTTCCTTCATTCACTCCCACTCCCATTTCCCCCACATGTGAGCCTCAGCCACAGATGCCTGGTGTCTTCCCCTTCTACATCTGCTACCAGTCCTTCCTCCAGCAAACCTGGAATTCTGGACTTTCTGGGCTGGAGCGGGGGATCCCATCCTGCTGGTTTGCACCAGCCCTGGGCAGAGCACCCCTTTGGACATAGTCTGATTTGGATGCAGAAAGGATCCAGAATTATTCACGAAGCAATAATTTGCTGGGTACTGTATTCAGTGTCTCCCTTCATGGAGCTTACGTCTGGTAGAGACGGACATGAACGAAATTACATATATGAATGTGTAATTGCAACTGTAAAGTTTACACAGAAAAGGATCGCAAAGCTCTGAGTGGCAGGCAGTCCAGGGAGTCTACCTTAGACCTGGGGACCCAGTAAGGCATCCCCAAATAGGCTGACATGACTAGAGATAACTTAGGTAAGAGGTAGATGGCAGGGTAGGGGATTGAGATAGGCATGATGGTACCACATATGCAAAGGCTCTGGGGCAGGAGGGAGCATGACAAGTTCTAGATGCCTATGAAATCCAGAGAAGGCCCGTGTGGCTGAAGCACAGGAAGCAAAGGCCAGGCAGGCCCAAGAAGCCCTCAGGCGTGTTCGTCTGTCCTGAGGGCTTTGGGCCCCATAAGGTGTCTGAAGCAGAGAGGTCTCAATCATGTCTGCTTTGAAAAGATCATCCTGGAATGGAATAGATACTGAAGGAAGACTGTGGAATAGATACTGAAGGAAGGCTGTGGTGGAAGGTGGCTGCTGCAGATGCCCAGGTGAGAGCTGATGAGAACCTGGATCAGGTTGAAGGAAATGGAAACAGAGAAGAGGATGGATTCTATGGGAGGCAGAATTGACTGGCGTTGGGGTTGGATTGGACTTGGAGTGTGGTGGTGGGGAGCACAGATGGTTCGTGGTCTTCTGACCTGAGAGACGGGAGGTGTGGTACTTTGGAAGAGAAGAGGCTCAGCAGGACCCTGTTTGGGGAAGAAGATCCTGAGTTCGGTGTCTATTGCAGACACTTTACTCAACTCTATTGAGTGGATGGTTACTACAGACTTCCTGGGGTCAGCCTGTGCTGAAGAGTGTTCTGCCCTCAGAGAGTGGAAAGTCAGGAAGAGAAATAAAAGAAACACAAAAATGTCTCTCACTCGAGGCAGCATTGCGACTTTGAGTAAGTTGCTTCATCTCCCTAAACCTCATTTTTCTAATCTGTGAAATGGGGCAGCAGTAGCAAGGCCACTTTGCTGGCCTGTGTCATTTTCAGTTAATGGAAGCCTCAGGGAAGTACAAAAAGTGATAAGAATGAATGGCAATGAGAGATGAGGTAGGTTTTATGGAGTAGGTTGCTTCTGAGTTGGGCCCAGGAGGGCCAGTGTCAGAGTTTGAATGTAGGGTTGGAATGGGAAGGTGGGAGGAAAGGCATGCCAAGCCTGGGAATACACACACACACACACACACACACACACATTCTTGAGGTGAAGGGGGAGGGAAAGACAGAAGGCCATGGGCAGAGGAAACATGGAAGATAAGGCTGGACAGGTAGACTGGGGACAATCTAGAGCCTTGGAGTTCTAGGAGGGGAATTTATATTCAGTTCCGTGGCCACAGAGAGCCAATCACTGCTTTTGAGCAGGGTATGGCTGTGAGCCGTTTGCCAAGGACTTACCCAGAGAACCTACACCTTAGTGACAGCAGAACTCAAGTTAGAAGGCTGTGGCCCTGAAGGGAAAGGGAAGATGCAAGGAAAGTGGGTGGGATTTGTGGATCTCAGATCAACAAGAAAACATGGCATGGGAGCAGGTAAAGAGGTAGACCAGATGACCTCGCCAAAGCTGGGTTTCAACTTCTCCTAGATTTTGAAGCCTTACAGTCTTTAGGTGGGAATATCATAGAACAACAGATGTTCTGGGAGGAAACATTGAGTTCGTTCTTCCCTGCCCTCTCCAACTTGCACAGAGGAGAAAACGAGGGCTTGGAGAAGGGACGTATCCTACTTAAAGTTGCACATTTGAGATTCTGGGGTCAGAGGTAAAATCTTTGCTTCATTTCAAGATCCTGAGTGGCGGGGGCTGAGGAGCTAGAGAGGTTAGGAGAGCAACTGGAGGTGGGGGCCCGACATGACACGGGGATCCCAGAGCACACCAGTCCAGGCCTGTGGGGCTATGGTGAGAGCTGCTCTCAACTCTCAGCTGAGCCATGTGGATAGAGGGGGAAGGGAGCCTGGTGGGCAGAGTAGAACTGCCACATGGTAGAGGCTTGATGTGAACCATCTGGCCTGGGCGGAGTGCGGGCTGCATGGAGGGAGGAGCAGGAGCTGGGAAAGAGGCCATGGTGGGCGGGTGGATGGCGGGCTGGGGCTGGGCGTGGCCACCCTGAGGCCCCTTCTAGACTGCTGCAGCCCAGATGCCTTCACAGTCATGGCCTGGCCCATCCAACCCGCTGACCTCATTCCCAGCTCCCCTCCCTTGCAGGCCCCCCTCTGTCTGCCACGTAGACTGGGCTTTAGCTGCATCCACTGCTTGGGGAGGAAGAGCAGGCAGGACATAGGTGCCCTGAGTCCAGAGCCCTGTCAGGTCAGGCAGACCTGGGGGAACAGCTATGTTCCCTGAACCCACTCTCGGCCCATTTCCCCTTCTAATGATGAGCCCAATAAAGGGAATGGAGTGGGGTCATGGGAGAAGCATGACCGTGAAACAAGGTGGAATGGGCAAAACCAAGGGGGGCTCTTGGGAGGTCACGTCAGCCACCCCCCTGCTTCCTCAGGGTAGGAGAGTGCTATTCTCAGGCCCGGAAGGGGTCGGGGCAGGGCATCTTCCTCTTCTCAAACAGTTCTCAGGGAAGGGAGCTCCCTGGATGTTTGGGGTGTGTGTGTGTGTGTGTGTGTGTGTGTGTGTGTGTGTGGCAGGGGGTCCTCTGTCTGATCTAGGCTTCGAGCTCTGGCTGCTTTGGGATGGAAGGGGGAAGCACATCATCCCCCTCCCCTGGGCATCTCTATGACTTTCCCTTCCATCCTGCCCCCAGGCCAGAGCCTCTCCTCAGCTCTGCCTCTTGACCTTCCGCCTTCCCCTGGCCTCCCTGCCCCCAGGCCCTGGGTCCTCTCTCCAGCGGCCCCAGCTGAACAGGGGGCTGTCCCTGCGCCTCTCCTCTCAAGGCGTTCCAGGCCTGTGAGTCATCGGGAATGTCTGCTCTGGCTGCTGCTTCCCTCCAGAGGCTGTGGACCCTCTTTCTCCTCCTCCCCCAATAGAAGGGCAAGGGTGCCCCTCCCAGGCAGGGGCTCTGGAGGAGGGGGAGGGAAGCCACGTGTGAGACCAGTGAGGCCCTGCTCTCCCAAGGCAATGAGGAGGGGACTTAGAGGACTCTCCCAGATTCCACAGATAGAGTTTCCCGTCGTTTTCCTGTCCTAGGTGGGGAAACTGAGGAGGGGCAGGCGGGGGCGGGAGGCCCAGGAGCTAGAACTTGGGTGGACTCAGGCTCCTCCTCCCTCTGTTTGAGGGCTCAGCCTGGCCCAGCTGGGAACCGGCCCAAGCCTCTTTCTGAAGGGCCCTCCCTACGTTCAAAGCCAGGGCTGGCAGGAAAGCTGGAGAGAGGCCACTGCTACCGCCTCGCCGCCGCAGACTCCAAGGGTGACACGTCCTGACTGGGTGGGGACTCCACGTTTGCAGGAAAGGGGGAGGCCGGGGCCTGGACCTTTCCCACACGCTCCTGCACCCTGTGAGGCTGCCTCCATCCCCTCCTCCTCCCTGCCTCTCCTCCTGGGCAGTCCTGTTCCTCCTCCTCTTCCCTCCCCCTGCCTCCTCCTCCAGCCAGAAGAAACAGCTGAGGATGGAGGAGAGGCTGAGGGGAAGGGCAGGAGCTGGGGAAAGTCCCCAGGGCCCTTCTCCCCAGTGCGTCCCCTTATCCCCTTCTTCCCCACCTTCCTGCTCTTCAACCCTGGATTCGTTGTCTAGAGACCAAGGATCTAGTACTCGACTGGCCATTTCACCTTCTACTACAGAGCCTGTCTCCTCGCCTGCAAGATGTGGTCTGGGCAGAAGTACCTCCCAGGGGGGCTGCTCTGTAATTCTGTGTCTTCCCAGACAGACAGACAGACACTCAGGCACTTATACACACTCTCATACCCACCGACTCACTTACCCCTTCACACACGCGATGCACACGCGTTCCCACGGACATCTGCGCGTGCACGTGGCCCCCGGTTTGCTTTGGGTGCAGCCGCCCCACGTTTCCTCTTTCTCACTTTCTGACAGCTCCCCTCCCCCGCCGCCCCATTTCTTTTCTCACTCCTATCGCACCTCCTCCCCTTCACCTCTCCTTTATCGTTTCCTCCTCCTGAGGTCACCGGCAGGGCAAAGGCAAGGAGGAGGAGTGGATGTGAGAGGTGAACTTCAGAGGGCCAGACCTCGGACCCTGCGAGGACCACTCCCACCAGGCTCTCAGGACACTTGGCTCTTCTGAGGCTCTGGCTGGGAGGGATGTGAGAGGGGGAGAAGGAACAGAGCAGAGAAAGGCTTGCTCTTCTCCACCCAGCTAGGGACCTGCCAGCGATTCCCCTCCTTCTCTTTCCTGAACTTCACGAACACTCACTTTGAAAATCCTCTGTGCTGTGGACATCCCGGGGCCTCCTGTTCTGTATGATGATGTTAGCAGCTTGCACTGGCTGCGTTGCCCCAGGCTGCACCCTTCTAGGAACTTCCACCTAAGGGAATCTGGTCCGAGCTCAGAAAGGACTGTTCCAGGGGATGAGCTATCTGTTGGCCAGAAGCAGCGTGGGAACTGGGCAGCAGCACTCACCCCTCAGACCCAGCCTGACTCAGGAATAACCACAAACATCTGTACCAGTCTGTGTTGTAGCACAAAGCCCTCTGAGGTGCGTGCTGTCGTTGTCTCCAATTTCGGAAGAGGAAAGAAAGGCCCAGAGAGGTTAAGTCAGTTGCTTGAAGTCACACAGCTAGGAAGTGGCTGAGCTGGGATTCAAACCCAGGCATCCTGGCTCCAGAGCTCAGCGGCTTCACCGCTACTCTTGACAGGTCCAAGAGACCCAGGTTGGATGCCAAGGGATGCCCTCCTGCCTAGTCCAAAGAAGCAACTGTTACACAAACATGCCACTCCATCCGTGTGCAAGATGGGAAGGTGCACAGTGTCGCGTGGCAGGAAACTGACCACAGGTGTCACCATTGCAGCTGGGAGGCCCTTCGGAAGTGCCACTTCCCTCCCATCTGCAGAGGAACTTTTGTGAGCTGGACAGCACCACACGCGGCATCTCCTCAAGTCCTCACAACAGCTCCGGGGATCCGTGTTAATCCCTCTATGTTACTGAGGGGGAACCTGAGACCCAGAAGGGCCAAGGCATCGTCTAAGAACCTCTTCCTAGAGCCCAGAGGACTCGATAGCCAGATCAGGCTTCTCATTGGCCTGTGTGCTCTCTAATTACAAATCCACGCAACCACTAGCCACACAGAGCCACGTACAACAGACCACATGTAATGGGGAGGATTCAGCCCTTAGTCCTGCAACAAATGGCACTCCGCTCCTCCTCACTGACAATCCCCCAGGAAGGTCTTATACCCGTTCTGCAGGTGAGGGGAAGCCCTGAGCTGGGGATCCCCCAGCCAGGAAGTGGAGAAGCTGTGACTAGTCCCGGGTCTGCTTGGCTGGCTACAGAGCCATCATTCTTACTGCAGGACACTATCTGCCACCCTCACTGTCATCCAGCCCAGAAACAGCCCTGTACACGACCCATCCCCACTGAGCACACAGAAATGTCATAGAGAGAGGAAAATATACCCACAATGCACCTGCATGACGCAGGCTGTTTCTTGGTGCTTTCTGGGTTCCAGGCTCCCTGAATGGAACAACAATTCTATGATGTAGATTCTGTAAATATCCTTGTCCTCATTTTACAGGTGAGGAAACTGGGACTCAGAGAGGTTAAGTAACTTGCTCAAGGTCACACAGCTAGAAAGTAGCAGAGCTGAGATCTGAACCCTAGCTCTCACTACTATGCTATAGTCCTTTCTCTAATCTGACTGGGTCCTACTCGGTCTGAAACCACTACCGAACACCTTGCTGTGCCCAGCATTGTGCCAGGCCCTAGGCACACAGAGGTGAACAAGGCACAGGTCCTCCCTGCCGCCTCCACCTGCCCCTACCCAGCACCACACAATAGATGGGGCTGTGCCCACGCTCACTCTCCCTCCTTCCCATAGAGCCTCCTCTCAGCCAGCGAGGACATGTGGATCTTGGCTCTGGTTTGCATTCGACACCTAGTGAGGGAAAACACTGAAGTGGTGCCAGAGCCTGAATGGGAACACAGAGGCAGGGAGATGCAAATAGGGTCGGACAGCTGGGGGCCAGGGCTGGAGCAGGGCTTGGGGTGGGGCCGTCTCTGCTTCTGCCTTCATTCTGGTCTTCAGCTCACACCTCTTCTGTCTCTCTCCACCTCACATCTTCTGGCATCTCTGGCCGCTTCTCTCTCCATTTCTGTCTCTGCGCGCATCCACCCGCCTCCTGTCTTTCCCTGTCCCCTCACTGTGTGTCAGAGGGATCGCCCCCTGTGGGGATGGAGGATGGATCAGAGGCTTGGCCATCCACCCTCAGAGTGGATGTCAGCTTTGTCCCGGGATCCTTCCTACCGGCCTCCTCTTTACAAGGGGCCAGTTCTCTCCTCTGCAAGCCTTCCTCCCAGGCCCTTTCTGCCCCTGAAAACGAATATCTGAGGGTCAGCCTAGGCTGCAGGTCTGAGATGCGACCTGCCTCCCCCTTCAGACTGGGGGAAGAAGCCGGGTCCCTCCCATCAGACAGGAAGCTCCAAGGATAAGGATTATGTCTCCTCATTCAGACTGAGCTCCCCGAGGACAGGGACTGTGTCTCGCCCCTCCCCCCAGGCTGGGGTCCCTGGAAGGTAGAACCTGGGATTCCTCCATCAGACAGGGGCAGGGCCTGTGTCTCCTTCCTCCAGAGTCTCCTGGTCTTTGACTTGGGCTCTGCCTCAGGAAGCAATGAGCAGGGATGAGGGACGAACACGCTCCCCATCCTCCATATCTCCCTCCAAAGACCACTCGCACTTGAACGCTCAATGTCCACCCCACTCTGGTGAGCACAGCGTCAGTCTCCCCCTCCCAGACGGGCCCGTCCTCCCCTGGGGCAGCTGGGGAACGGGAAGACAGGGATGCTGATGCCACAATCTGTAGGGAAATCTGTGACGGGGATCCTCCCAATCACCAGTGTTCTGACATCCCAATCCTCCCCCACACCCAAGTGTGGCCTCCTCACCTGTCTTTCTCCTCCTTCCTGGAGGTATTTAGAGTTCATTGGGCTGATGGTTTGCGGATGCTATTTAGAAAAAATAAGCCTTTTCTTTGGAATGATTTTAGATTTACAGAAAAGTTGCAAAGGGCATCTAGAAAGTGTAGGAGGAAGTTCCTAATACTCCTCCTCCCGTTCTCCTAATGTTAACATCTGACATCATCATGGTACATTTGCCAAAACTAAGGCAGCAACGTCGGTACATCGGTATTAACTAACTCCGGGCTTTATTCGGACCTCACCGGGCTTCTACTAATGTGCCTTTTCTGTCCCAGGACCCCATCCGGGATATCACATTGCCTTTAGTCATCATGTCCAGTGGGTCTCCTCTGTTCATGATAGCTTTTCAGTGTTTCCTTGTTTTTCACAGTCTTACTAGTTTTGAGGACTCGTGGTTACAGAGCCTGTAGCATTTCCCGGTGTTATTTCTCAGCAGGAAAAGCCTTTCCTCAAATGAAACCCTGTGCTGAGTTCTGGGATGTGAGCAGAGACCAAAGTGGAATTTCTCGGACCCTAGAGGCAACGGGAGAGGCTGTGGGGGGAGCCTGAATAGGGATCTCCCTACTCCCCACCCGAGAACCCTAAGAAACCCCTGTGGGGTCATGGAACCCAGTTTGAAAACCATTAACTGAGGCCAAGCTCTGCTCAGTGCATGGTTCTTTTCCTATGACGCCCTGGACAGGTAGTGATAGACCCATTCTCACATATTCCCAGTGATAGGCCCATCAGTGCTTTGGAGGAAGCTCTGATGCTGGGAAGGCCTTTGAAATCTGCCCCTCCACAGCCTCTTTTGTAGGCACACCTGGGGTGTGCTGCCCAGGGAACCCTACAGGACTGACACGCTTTCCCCAGCCGACAGGAATGTGGCAGCCTGTGGACTCTCTACCCCTCTCCAAGCATCACTGTCAGCCAAAGGGAGCTACTTTGCCAGAGGTCAGGCTCCTCCTCAGAGGCAGGCGTCCTATGACTGGTTAATGTGAGGGTATAAAAGCCCTGACCCCTTGCCTGGCTGGTGTGCCTCAGTGGCTGAGCATCGATCTATGCTCTAGGAGTTCACGGTTCGATTCCCAATCAGGGCATATGCCTGGGTTGTGGGCTTGATCCCCACACATATGGAGCATGCAGGAGGCAGCTGATCAATGATTCTTTCTCATCATAATGTCTCTCTCTCTCTTTCTCTCTCTATCTCTCTCTCTCTCTCTCCCCTGCTTCTTCTCTGAAATCAATAAAAATACATTAAAAAAATAAAAGACTTGTTATTGAAAACTACAATATATATTTATATATCTATACTGTATATCTATATATCTATACTAGGGGCCAGGTGCACAAAAATTTGTGCACTCAGGGCGGGGGGGGTCCCTCAGCCCGGCCTGTGCCCTCTTGCAGTCTGGAACCCCTCAGGGGCTGTCCACCTGCTGGCATGCCTGGCCAGCCTGGGTGAGGGGCTGATGGCTGTTTGCAGGCTGGCCAAGCCTCCAAGTGGGGACCTTCACCCCATGGGGGTGTGGCCAGCCTGGAAGAGGGGCTGAGGGCTGTTTTCAGGCTACCCACAGCTCCCTATTGACCCAATGTCCCAGCGAGGCTGGCTAGAATCAGGTTTCTGGAGTTTATTTATCTTCTATAATTGAAACATTGTTGCCTTGAGCAGAGGCCCAGCTGGCCTAGGCAGGCAGTTTCAATTCCATCGCTGGTGCAACAGAAGCCTCCCATTTGCTCTAGCTCCGTGGCTGCCAGCTGCTATCTTGGCTGCGTTAATTTTGCATACAGCCACTCTTGTTGGCTGGTGGGCATGGCTTGGCTGGTGGGCGTGGCTTAGGTGTCTTGGAGTGATGGTTATTTTGCATATTACTATTTTATTATATTAGATGTCTATATATCTATATATCTATATATCTATATATCTATATATCTATATATCTATATATCTGTACTAGAGGCCCAGTGCACAAATTCATGCACAGGTAGGGTTCCTCAGCCTGGCCAACAATCAGGGTTGATCTGAGCCGGTCGGCCAGGGGGGTTGGCTGGCCATGGAAGGTTGGCTGTGGGAACACACTGACCACCAGGGGGCAGCTCCTGCATTGAGTGTCTGCCCCCTGGTGGTTAGTGTGCGTCATAGTGACTGATTGACTGGTTGCTCAGTTGTTTGGTCGCTTAGGCTTTTATATATATAGATATCTATATCTATCTACTTTTATCTATATACTAGGGGCCTGGTGCACAAAAATTTGTTCACTCGGGCAGCGGGGGGGGGAGGATCCCTCAGCCCGCCTGTGCCCTCTCGCAGTCTGGGACCCCTCAGTGGATGTCCACCTGCTGGCATGCCTGGTGAGGGGCTGGTGGCTGTTTGCAGGATGGCTAAGCCCCCCCTAGTGGGGACCCTCACCCCATGGGGGTGTGTCCAGCCTGGGTTAGGGGTTGAGGGCCGTTTTCAGGCTGTGCACAGCTCCCATTGACCCAACATCCCAGTAAGGCTGGCTGGA
>PVJC01043433.1:0-14536 GCA_004026665.1 Murina feae
GAGCCACACCGGCCGGGCTGCCCCTTCTCTTCCCCCGAGCTGTGGCCTGTGACACTGTTCCCATGTGACCGCGTGTGCGCCCGCCCGGGGAGCCAGGCAGCGACGGGAAGTCCGTGAGCGCCTCCCACACACGCGTGTTCCTCGTGCTGGCGTGGCGCCTCCCTAACTCACCGGTGACCCAGAAGGGCAGGCCGACCCCCCGCTGCTCTGTGTCCTTCCGCTGCCCGTTACCTTCACAACACACACCTCTCCCCGCGGCGCCCGGAGCCGGGCCTCGTAGCAGAGTCCACCGCCAAGGACAGAGCTCGGACCCGGGCATCTCCGGGCCAGGAAGAAGGACACGGAAGACATGTGCCCAGCTGTCTTTCGCTGACGAGGTAAAGTCGGGGCGACTTAGGGGGATTCTCTAGGATCCCACACGTCCCGTCCTGCAGCAACTCTTCCTTATGGGGGGAGGGGGGTCACTGGTCTGTGAGTGTCACACGATTTAAAACCGGCGAAATGAGCAAAGCACGCGAAGCCAGTGACCATCCGAACCACCAGATCCGAGTGAGCACTGAGTTTATTTTCAGCAAATGCCACCGCGACGTTGCCTCGTGGTTACAGAGTCCGGCTTCGCTGCGGCAACGCGGACGCGAGCCGAGGTGGCGGCGGGCTGAGGGCGTCTCCGTGTGACCACCGTCACCGGCAGCGCCTTCCGGCCGGGCCCCGCCACGTCCCGGCGCCCGCGTCCGCCACGGCCCGCCTCCCAGCCACTAATGGTTTTTCATGGTCTCCTCGATCCACTTGACAAACCTCGAGACGCGGACATAGACGCCAGGCTTGTTGGGGCGAGCGCAGCCGAGACCCCAAGAAGTCACTCCTTGTAAAATGTACTTGTCCTTCTCGAAGCAGACCAGCGGCCCCCCGCTGTCGCCCTGCACAGGGGGAGGGAGGACGCGGTGAGGCACCCCCCCCCCGCAGCCTTGTACTTGGGGGGGGGGTCACCCTCCTTTCCCAGGTGTGAGTTTTCTCAGTATCTCAACTCCCCTTGGCAGCCAGAGAGGCAGGTACTGACGTGCCGTGGGGGCCTCTGCTGTGCCTGGCAGAGTCTGTTCAACAGACCCCACCGGGTGCCGTCTGCTGGGGAGCGAATGGCTGCGTGCCATCCTCCTCCCTCCGGCCTCGGGGTTCTCTTGTGCAGAGTCACCCCAGGGGCCGCCGAGGAGAAGCCGGGGCGCTGTCCCTGTCCCGTCTCCTGCCTGGACGGCCACCCCGAGCCCCGCCCACGGGATCCCGGGAGGTGTGTGGGCTGGAGCTCAGGTCCCCACGGTCGCCGGTCGCCCTAGGTGATGTGACTCAGCATCGGGGCCAGGCCTGCAGGGCTGCTGGGCGACCTCCAGGCCCCACAGGGTGTAAGGGGCCAAGACAGGCCACCGAGGGAGGGACGACCTCTGACCCTCCTTACCTGGCAGCTGTCGGCGCCCCCGGCCAGGAGCCCCGCGCAGAGCTCGGTGGACTTGACCCTGCCGTTCAGGTACTCGTAGCGGTTGCACACCTTGTTCTCGATCACGGGCAGCTGCGCCTCCTTCAGGAGGCCGGCGCCGAAGGTGCCTGTTTCGGATGGAAGCCCGGTTACCGGACGCAGCGCTCACAAGGAAAGTTCCAGAGCCACGGGCCGCGATGGTAGGTCTCGCTTTGCCAAGAGATTGGATAGGAGTCAGCTCCTAACCCCTCACCCCTGCCCTTTGTCTGTTTGACTCTTGGGCGTGTGAACAGGATGTAAGCGTCCCTGGTTCCAGGGCCTGGATTAGCTCCGGCTTCTGGGTTTTGGGGTGGCGGGGGGAGAGGGGGTTGCCTTGTGGTCTTCTGTTTCTTTTCTCGCTCCCTTTTTCACGATAAAGAAATGATTTTGTGTTTTGTAAAGGGAGATGGAGAAACACAAGCAGCTGCTGCTATTTGGGTATATTCCCTCCCGGCTTTTCTACGCCTCTTGTGCTACATGTATCGCGCAGTTTTACACCTCACCGCCCCCCCCCCCCCATTATATAACACGGACTTGGTTGCAATGCTGCAATCTTCATAATTGTTACTTTAGCGGGAGCTGACTGCTTCCTGGGTGTGGAGTCCCTCTCTGCGGCGAGGAGCGTGTTCTGGAAATGGCGGTGCCGGCTGCACGACATTGTAAACCTGCTGACGGCCCGTGAGTCGCGCTTGATGTCGTTAAAACAGCAGATTCTGCTACATGTATTTTACCCCAACGTTTCAAAAGAGAAGAGTCGCTGTCATTCGCCGTCAGGCCCACGCTCAGGCCGCGATGGGTGCCCCTGAGCCCCCCGGGTCCTCCGGGAGGGGCACGCTGGCCAGGCCCGTTGCACCGGGAAGGAGACTGAGGTTTAGCCAGAGTGGGTTTCGCCCCAGGTTTCCCCGCGAGGAACTAGTGAAGCCGGGACTTGAACCTGGTTTTGTGACGTTGTTGCCCGAATTCTCGACGACCTGCCAGTGTTCCTCCCAGCGATCTACACCGCTGCTCCTACGGTTTATCAATATTCCTTAATGTCTGAAGTCCAAGTTCCCAGAAATGTTGTAACATATTCGTGGCTCCCAAAACTTCGCCAAATTGTTTTCCAAAGGGCGTGACAGTGTGAAATGTCACCAGGAAAAGGCCACTCCACCGCACCCTCATGGGCACTTAATATGTTTAAAAGGTTCGGGGATGTAATAGGTGGACAGGGTCTTAATTCAGTCCCTAGTTTGCATTTCTTTTACAACCAGGGAGCGTAACGTTCTCCCGTGTGCTCGTTGTACTGGCTGTTTTCTTTTCTGGTGGAAAATGGCTTTTTTTTTTTAACTTTGGAAAATTGAAATAGAGCCCTGGCAACCATCGCGCCAGAGAAAAGCGTTTTTCCCCGAATGGATACGCCCAGGTACGCCTCACAGATCACCCGGATTTCCGACGTCGCGAGCCCAGTTTTCACTAGTTTCGCAAAGACCTTTGCTTTGCGAGCACAGAGCGACCAAGAGATGAGGTGCTCTCGTGTCCAGAGACCTTGAGTAACTGGGAAGATTGTCTCGGGTGAATTCTCGGTGAACGACAGCGAGCACAAGCTGGTCTGGGGTTGACAGCGGGGAGCAGGACAGCCCGGTGGAGGGGACGGGCTGGTCCCCGCGGGGCCCCGGGAGCAAGGCCTGGCCCGGCAGCGCTGGGCAGCACTGCTGGAGGAGTCGAGGTGTGGAGGAAGCAGCCTTCTCAGAGCCCAGGTCACTTGAGTGTCCTGCTCCTGCACCTGCTTTCTGAGCGCTGCAGACCTGTGGGTGCTGGTGGCACACCCGCTGTGTAAGGGGGGGATGTGGTCTGTGCGGACGCGCTGCCCTCCGGTGGCCACTGTGGGAATTGCACTTCTGGGGCTGGAGGTGACTTTGGGCCCAGATGCCCTGATGGGGCCCTGGCGAGGGGAAGCAGGAAGAAAGGGCCTCTGGGATTGCTGATGAGGGGCCGACAGGAATGGGCCCCTCGGCCTGAACACGGGTCTCCCCTGCTTTGGAGCAGCGAAGCCCGGGGACGTCTGGGGGTGCAGGGAGCGGGGAACATTCTGACCCCAACCAAGAGGCGGAGGCAGCACTGATCGGTCGGAGGTCGCTGTTGACAGGTAGGAAAACGGTCAGCACCTTGGCTCAAGTTCTGTGACTCCTCCTGGAGCAGTGAATCTACTGAGAGTCACTTCCCAGCAGACATGCGAGTGAGGCCCGAGAGACGGGCGCCCAGGCAGGAGGGTGAGTGGAAGAGTGTGGGTGATGGGGAGACAGACGCAGCAAATGGGCCTGGAGGTCAGGCAGGCCAGACTCCATCAGGGCTCAGCTACACACCAGCTCCTCGATGGTTATTGTGATGGTGATGATGATGATGATGACGATGGTAATGAAGGTGGTGGTGATGATGGTCATAGTGGTGATGGCGGTGGTGATGATGGTCATGGTGGTGATGGCAGTGGTGATGATGGTATAAATGGTTGTGGTGATGATGGTGGTGACGATGGGGAGGAAGGTTGGAGCTTGATAATGATGATGGTGTTGATGATGTTGATGGGAGTGATGATGGTGATGATTATGGTGATGATGAGGAGGGTTGGAACTTGATGATAATGGTGATGATGAGGATGATGATAGTGATGTTGATGATGGTTGTGGTGGTGATGATGGTGATTATGGAGGTTATGATAGTGATGTTGATGATGGTTATGGTGGTGATGGTGATGATGGGGGTGATGATGGTGATGATTATGATGATGTTGAGGAGGGTTGGAGCTTGATGAGAGTGGTGATTATGGAGGTCATGATAGTGATGTTGATGATGGTTGTGGTGGTGATGATGGTGATTATAGGGGTGATGATGTGATGATTATGGTGATGATGGGGAGGGTTGGAGCTTGGTGATGATAATGGTGGTGATGGTGATGATGGGGGTGATGATGGTCATGGTGGTGATGGTGATGGTGATAGTGGTTGTCTGAGCACAGGAGCTGCTGAAATGCCATCTCCAAATCCCCGGGAATTCCATATGCATCATCTTAATGCTCACAGCGACTCTCTAAGGTGGCACAGATGAGGAAACTGGGGCTGAGAGAGATTAAATAACTTCCTGATGGTGCGTGGCGGTAGATGGGACAGAACTCCCATCCGATCGATATGATTTTGAGTCCCTGCTTTCATCAGCCAACAGGTCTGCAGCTCACTGAGAATTCCCTTTTCTGGCTTAATGCAGTTTGCATTGGATTTTCGCCACTTGCTAGAGAGTCTCGTGGGAACACTGCACTCCCGTCACTGACATGACTCAGCAGCTCAGTGCTTTATCCATCGCTCCCCCACACTCGCCCTGAAGCCCATTTTCCAGCCCAGGAAACAAGTCCAAAAAGAGTCTATGCCTCTTCTAAGTCCTGGCAGCTGACCAGTGGGAGCCGGGGTCCGGCCTTGGGCCTGTCTGCCTCCTCACCACCCGCACCCTGCTCCTTCTCAGCCTCGGATCCTTAGTTTGCAAAATTGGGACGGACACATCGAACGCACAGGGATCTGTGGCCTTTACATTTTTGAAAACCAAAGACGGAACCAGCGTGGCACCCCCATAGAGACGCTTCATCTGCAAGTCTCCCTTTACTCCTCAATGCCCGCCGCCTCCGAAAGCAGATGGGGGGCGTGGGACACCCAGGAGGCAAGGTCTTAGACAGCAGGGAAAGTGCAGAAACAGAAAGGCAAGTTTGAAGGCATCTGGACCAGTCGTTTTCAACCTGTTTCAAAGCCACAAAACCTTTCTTGTGGCGGGAGCTCATGCAAAAGGCTGACGTGGACAGCACTGCTAGGCAACGCTCATCTTGCGGGTGAGGGTGAGACGCCAAGTGGCCCAGAGGTGAGGGGACTGCCCAGCTTGCCAGCGAGGGCAGAGCCAGGACAGTTTTCCAGGACTCCTGACTCACCACCGCTTCTGAGAAAGTGAGGCAGAGACCTTGGAACTCTCACATGTTCCTAGGCCTGAGTCGGGGTGTCGCTATTACCGGGGCGCACTGCAGAGCGAGGACAGAGTCCCCTAGGCCAGGGCTGGACCCTGCACAGACATGTCCTTTCCCACCCTCACCCTGTAAGCCAATACAAGTACCTACTAGAATGGGAACCTTTCTTCTTTCCCCAAGCTGTAGGCCTGCCCCACCCCCACCCAGCAGTCAGTCTACCCTCCCCCATTGTCTCCCCACACATACACCAGACATGTGGGGTATCTGGGGAGACTAATCCTATCTAATAAAGAGAGAATATGCAAATTGACCATCACACCATCACAAAGATGGCAGCCCCCAGTCCCCTCAACCCTGCTGGAGTCCCCCAGTCCTTTCAGCCCAGCCACGGGGCGGGAGAGGGGGTTGCAGCAGGCACACAGTGCGGCTGGATCCGCCCTCAGGCCCCAGCCACCCAGGGCTGGCCAGAGGCGCAGGCAAGCCTCAGATGTCAGCTGCCCGGCCGACGCAGGAGGCGCAGGCAAGCCTCGGATGGTGGCTGCCCAGCTGCCCAGGGCCTCCCGAGGCTCCCGAGGTTCAGGTAACCAGGGCCCGCTGAGGCTCGCGCTGCTGGCACTGGCAGTGGCAGAGGTGTGATGGGGGGCGTCACCTTCCCCTGATCGCCGGGTCACCTCCCACCCCTGAGGGCTCCCGGACTGTGAGAGGGGGCAGGTAGGACTGAGGGATCCCTCCTCCAGGGCATGAATTTTCCTGCACCGGGCCTCTAGTTGAACTATGATTTTAGCTGTTGTGCACCCTGCTAGGGAACTCAGGTTGGCTAACTTCACATGAGAAATAACCTCACACCCTGCAGTCATAGGCTTGTATCAAGGCCCTGCTCACCCGGGACGCAGTATCAACGTTGAATTTTTGGGCTAAAACAGAGACTCAGAGGAACTCTCCTGCTCCCTGGCTGTGGCCCTGGATGCTGAGCTTGAGACGTGGGCAGGGCCCAGACTAGGCCAGGAGGCGCTGGACCTCATTGACAGGTAGCACTTTGTGCAAATGCTCCTGTTCTCGCGGAGGCTGTAGGCCGAAAGGGGTTCATTAAGCGCGTCACGGAGTTGGCCTCACCTTGGGTTTCTCCCCAACCAGTGATGTAGCAGACGGTCCGGTCAGCGACCACGTAGTCAGCCGACGGCAGGCACGCTGGGATCACCTTGTCGGTGATGATGGCAGGGCTGAAAGGAAGCACAGACGTGACATTTGACCGCCCTGCCCGAGACTCCTGCCACTCGTCGGTGGTCACCCACAACCCGACGCCACCTGCCCGAGGCCCCAGACCCTCTGAGCTGGCATCTCCCGGATGCCCCGGCACAGGCCAGCCTGGAGAACAGCGTCCACCTCACCTTTGCCTGTAGGAGCTTATGGGCGGAACAAACAGAACGTTTTGTTACAAAGGCACCGGTTAGGGAGGAGTCCATGGTGACACTTCATTTGCGCGTTTCCAGCGGTGGGAGTGGGGGCGACAAAGACCCCGTTTGTGCCCGTTCTGTGCTCGGCACCTGGACCCAGGACTTGCTTCTCTATCCGCTTCAAGGCTCCCAGCAGCAGGCGCGCACCCCGCTGAGGCGCTAGCACACGGCGCCCATCGGAGCAGATGCACCTCGTGACCGCGAGCGAGTCGCCCGCCTTTTGGGCTGTTCCCTCCTCCCTGACTCTCCACACAGGGCTGGTGGGAACCCAATAACGGCACCGCGTGCAGGAGGCCCGGACACACTCGCACAAGCAAAAGGGCACGGCTTTCCAAGACCTTCACAGGCCGTAGGTTCCAGGGCATCTTAACCCCCAGGACTCCCGCGTCCAGGCTGGAGCCCATTCCAGCCAGTTCACGAGGAAAACAGAAGGGAGACGAGAGGCACCCCGATCTGATTACGAATCACCATGGCCGTCCACTTGGAAGCAGACACTCCCCCTTGGGGTCCCCAGCATAGATCCAGCCTCTCACATGGGGTGACCGCGCAGCTGTCACTCTAGAGGTTCCCTTCTGTGCCTTAGACACTTGGGGTGAGGGGCGTGGAGTGGGTGAGTCTGAAGCTCAAGCATTCCATTCTACAGAGAACACTCCCAAATTCAAGCCGGGGGGCTGGGGGGGGGCCTGCGGGTGGCCCTCGAAGGACCAGGTGAAGGGAGGGGATGAACTCCTGTTCCGGCTAAGCCAGCGGCCCTTTCTTCCCTCTCTAGAGCGTCCACGCATCCCCGAGGGCCAGGCCTCAGGGCACACCCCGAACACCAGGCGGTGTTCCTGCCCAGACCAGCGGGGCGGCATTCAATGCGAGTGCGGCCTGGCCCGTCCGTCCGCACTGTCCGAGGGCCCCCTGTCCCGGGAGCTCGTCCCTCGCTGACGTGTGAGGGCCCTGGTGACTGTCCCGATCGTGTCTGTTCTCAAAGGCGCCGTCTGCTGCCTCGGCTCCTCCCTGGGACCTGCTTCCAAGTCCTGCTCACTGAGCGCCATGAGCAGCCGCCTGTGTGCCGGGCCTGATGTGCCCGCACCGTTTCCGCGGGAAAAGCGGAGCCGGCCTGGGAGGAAGGCCTGGCGCCTGGGAGGGGCGGTCCTGTCCCGGTCCTTAAGGCCCTGGAAGCCCTGGCCTCCCCTGCGTCCCCCACACACGTCACCAGGCTGAGAGGAGGCACTGGAGGAATTCTCTGGATGCCTATTGGCTGACCGGGACCCTCCAGCGACAGTGTAGGGGTCACCGTGCACCTCGTGTTTCAACTCTTTTTTTCACGTGAGGAAACTGAGTCCTGGGCCTTTGCCAAGACCACAGCCAGGAGGGGGCAGAATGGGGGCGAGCCCAGGTCTCACTTGAAGGTCAATGTTCTTCCCCGAAGGCCTGTGCCTTTCGGGGCCCCGCAGCCCCCCACCACCACCCCACCCCCCCGTCCCGCCAGGAGCCCAGGCAGGAGCGGCGGTGTCCACGCCTCCCGGACACACGCGTGGGGCGGCACCTGCTCAGCTTCAGCAGCGCGATGTCGGCCCGCGTGGGCTCCAGCACCAGCTTGGACACCTCCCTCTCCTGCACGTCCGCCTCCAGGTTCCGCTCGCGGTGCGCTCCCAGGATGACCTTGTACGACGAAGGCCGTGAGGACCTGCGAAGGCGGAGCCGTGAGCAGCAGCCGCGGGTGGGCCGCCTCTCCACCGGGCGCCCTTCTGAGCCAGACAGCGCGTCCCCCAGACACTCGGCTCCCCAGTTGCCTCTGCATGTGGACTGACTGTCCCGCGTTCCATTCCAGTCAAGGGCACATAGCCTCGGTCGCAGGCTCGACCCCCAGCCTGGCTGGAGTGCACGCAGGAGGCAACCGGTGTGTCTTTCTCACATTAATGTTTCCCTCTCTCTGTGTCTCTCCCCCTCCCTTCCACTCTCTCTAAAAATCAATGGAAAACATCCTCGGGTGAGGAGTAACAAAAAAATAATATGAAACCACCCTAACCGGTTGGGTTCAGTGGATAGAGCGTTGACCTGTGGACTCAAGGTTCCCCGGTTTGATTCTGGTCAAGGGCACCCCAGTTTCGGGCTTGATCCCCAGTAGGGGGCGTGCAGGAGGCAGCCAATCTATGATTTTCTCTCATCGTTAATGTTTCTGTCTCTCTCTCTCTCTATATCTCTCTTCCTCTCTGAAATCAATAAAAATATATTTTTTTAAAAAAAGAAAGAAAGAAAGGTCACAATTGACTGAGCCTCGCCATTAAGGAATGTTCTCGGTGATGCTTTTGGTAGATGGGACCAACACTAGAGTCAGCCCAAGGGTAGGCCTCATGTCAGTGGTCCCTGGGGCACCTGTGCCCGTGCCACACACAGCTCTCTCCTGCCTACACCTCCCTGAGCTGGTCTTTCTCCTTCGTTTCCCCTGGAAACACTCCCATCCTCTCCCATCCGACGGCCTTGACAGCTCTGCCTCAGGCTCTCCACACCCACTCCCCGGTGCCCAGTGTCACGGCCATCGGAGGAAGGGCGAGAGGGGACAGGGAAGGACACAGGCGGGACGTCTGCCAGCTGAGTCCTGGCGCCAGCCGACCCTGCACCTACCTCTCCAGGCAGTGGGCGGCGGTCAGCACCCAGTCCGGGGACACCAGCGTGCCTCCGCAGAAGTGCATCCCGAATCTGGGGGGACAGGCCGAGAGTTTAGTTCAGATCTCACGCTCTGTCCCACAGGAAGCCAGACGCAGCGCTCCATTACTTTTGTTCGTGGGATGTTCCCAAAGGAAAGGCCACCGGCCCGTCATCAGGGCGGCCAGGGCTGAGTTGCGCTCAGTTGGGGGTTTTCCGGAAGGTTCCATCCATCCACAGCACTCTTTATGGTGCCGGAGAGGCTCAGGGACAGCTGTCCCCCCACGAGCAAACCCACGGGGCTCCAACAAGAAGCCCGAGCCCTTGGCTCTGCCTGGTCAGCCTTGGACCTGAACAGAAGGGACCAGGCAAAACCGTCCCTTCATGTCCCTTTGGCGAGATCTACGCAAGACCTGGCGAGCCCTCGGGCGGCCGAGGTGATTCTGAAAAGCCTGGTTCCGGGACTCGCTGGTTTTACCCGAGGGAACTCCCTTTCGAGGGGGAGAGAGGTCCTGAATCGTTTACGTCCCGGGACCTCTAGGCACGTGGTAGCTCATGAGAAGGGCATGAGCCGCCCCGAAGGAAGGGAGCGGACACAGGGAGGGCGATGGCGGCGTCAGGAGGAGACCTGACAGTGCGGGGAGGGAGGATGTGACACGGGACACGGGACAGGTGGGGGCTGTGCCGAGCGCAGTTACTAAGTGATACGGCAAACGCCCGCTCAGCACCGTCAAACAGATGGACTCGCGTGGAGCAGTGGCACCCGGCAAGCCCGGGGCGGAAGGCTCGAGGGGGGTTGGGGGGTCGGGGGATGGGGGGTGGGGGGTGGGGAGGGGCCTGCTCACACCTGAGCACAGGTGCCCGGGCGCAGATGAGACGGGGAAGCAGCCGTGTCACGTGTGCACTTTCCACAGTCACCAGGCAGCCTGAGCTCACTGAAGGCGGAGGCCACTGAAATGGTGAGTCAAGCTGCCCAGGTTCTGTGGGGTCAGGGCTGGTCGCCGCCAGCTGGTGGGGAGCGTGCGCTGCCCCACTCGAAAGGAGGTGTGTTTGGGGCTGGGGAGCCCCTCTGAATGAAGCCACTGAAATCTGCGTCTGGGATGGATTTCACAGATGCCAGCTGTCGCATTCCTATAGTTAGGTTCTGCTCTTCGTCTTACTAGGAATCTTCATTGCTTTCCTGGGAATACCGGCTCATGGGACTTGTGGCCTCTACACACCTTAGTGGTAGCTGCCTGGGTCAAGGAAAAGACCCCAGTTCTGGCTATTTTTAAAGCAGAGCCCCTAGAAAAAGCAAATCCTTTATTTCCTAGCTTCCCTTCCTCCTGAGGAGAATGCAGAGGCTGGCGCGGAGCCTGCGCTGTGGGTCGAGTGCGGGTGTCGACGGCTCTGGGGCTCACGCGGCAGGAGGGACACAGCGGTTCCAGACGTGTCGTTACCTGGTTCGCAGGCTGATCTGCCACGGCCAGGAGTGTGGGTTGGCCACGCAACCCCCCACGACCCTTCCTGGGCACTTCTTCGGCTCCACCTTGGGCTTTCCACAGTCAAAGGATGAGGACACTGCGGCACAGGAAAGAGTCACATTGAAGGGAGAGGCGACCGAGCTGTCATACAACCCACGGTGAGTGAGTGGCGCGGGGCCGAAGCACTGAGTGTTTGACACCTCAAAGCCCGACTGTTAGCGAGAGGCCTGGACGCAAGGGTCAGACTGACCGCTGTCGGAGGGGAGGGGCTTGGGGACTGGATGGCAGAAGGTGAAGGGATAAATCAAAAAGCATATACGTTACACATAGACACAGACGGCAGCGCGGTGATGGCCAGGGAAGGGGTGGGGACAGGGGTGGGGGAGGTGGGCAGAGGCGGGGGAAATGGGACAGAACGAGACTTTGCTCAGGGCATTGGGCGCACGGTGCAGTGTGCTAATGATAGTTTGACTCACACACTGGGAACCTGTATGGTTTTGTGAACCAATGTCACCCTAATAAATTCAATACAAAAAAAAAAAGAAAGAAAAGCGAAAAGTAAAGAAGTCTCTTAAACCATTTCTAAAGTAAAATAAACAAAACAACCCCATAAGCATGTTTTGGAATATCTTCCTCTAAGTTTCGAAAGCAGTAGAAGACAGCACAGAAGCTTCTCCGTTCGAGAAGATGGAAGAACTGCGCGTTATCTGGGAGAAGCGGTGGAGTACATTGGTGCGTTAGGCGTGAGAATGATGGCTTCTCCGAGACAACCTTGGCGACACACGGCGGTAATCTGACCCATAACTTTAGTCACCCATCGCTGTCACCACCACCTCCACTGAACCGTGGGCAGTGCTCTGAAAACCACAGTGCCATCCCCGCTGAAAGGCAATAGGGTATTTTTTAAAGCTCTACATTTATTAAATGAACACCACATCTTTCCATAACGATCTTGTTCAGTACCTTACTCAAATCAATCAAAATCTATAAAACCACTTATCCGGATCTTTTTCAGTAAACTAACCTAAAAGCCTACTTACCGGTAAATAAAGCAAACGTATGCGTATACGAAGACTTCTCTAATCCTAGTAAGGAAACATAATGTTGTGTGCAACCATGAACTCAAGAGAAATAGTGAGCTGTTATATTAAAAAAAAAAAATGAATGTGGTGAATTGAATATAAATTTGACTTGAGGGCTATCTGTAAAACTTGGCAATAGGGTATTTTTAAGTGGGAGTCTCTGTGTGCACATGTGTACACACTAGAGGCCCGGTGCACAAATTTGTGCAGATTGAAAGAAAATTAATTAGAAGAAATATTTTGGTGGCCGGGGAGGTTCCACAGGAGGTTGGCTTCAGGGCGTGACTGGTCTGTCTTGCCCAGTCCCCACTGGGGCCAATAGGAGCCAGCCAACTGGGGAGGGACCATGGGAGGTTGACCAGCCGGAGAGGGACCATGGGAGAGCTCTAGGGCGTGTCCTGCCTGTCTCACCCAGTCCCAATCAGCCAGACACCAGCAGCAAGCTCACCTACTGGTTGGAGCGTCTGCCCCTGGTGGTCAGTGTGTGTCATAGCAACTGGTCAAGCAGTTGACCAAATGGTCAACCAATCAGTCAGACACTTAGCATATTAGGCTTTTATCTTATCTAATAAAAGTGTAATATTGAAATTGACCATTTCTTCGGGACGCATAAACCACGCCCACCAGCCAATCAGAGCGGCTGTATGCAAATTAACCCAGCCAACATGGAGGCCAGCACTCACGGAGCTGAGTAAACAGGCAGCTTCCGTTGCAGCCAGAGTAAAACTGTTTGCCGGCCGCTGGGTTTCTCCCGGCTCCAGGCAACAACATGTTTGCAACATTGTCTCAATTATAGAAGCCTCAGGAGCTGAAGCAAACAGCAATCCTGCCTGTGAATACTAAGGCAACATTGCCTCAATTATAGAAGCCAAGCAGACAGGAGGCTTCCTTACCTTCATTACCTACCTAGGCCTCAGCTTAAAGGAACAGTGTATCAATTATAGAAGATTAAAAAAAAACCCAGAAACCTGCTTCTAGCCAGCCTTGCTGGGACATTGGGTCAATGGGAGCTGTGAGCAGCCTGAAAGCCTAAAAATGCCCCTCAGCCCATCACCCAGGCTGGCCACACCCCAATGGGGTGAAGGACCTCACTGGGGGGCTTGGCCTGCCTGCAGACAGCCATCAGCCCCTCACCCAGGCTGGCCAGGTACCCCAGTAGGGGCCCCAAACCTGAAGGGACTGTGGGCAGCCTGAAAGTCTGAAAACGGCCCTCAGCCTCTCACCTAGGCTGGCCATACCCCTATGGGGTCAGGGTTCCCACTGGGGGGTTGGCCAGCCTGCAAACAGCCATCAGCCCCTCACCCAGGCTGACCAGGCATGCCAGCAGGTGGACATCCCCCGAGGGGTCCCAAACTACGAGAGGGCACAGGCTGGGCTGAGGGACCTCCCAAGTGCACAAATTTTTGTGCACCGGGCCCCTAGTATATATATATGTGTGTGTGTGAGAGAGAGATTGTAAGTAGCAAGGATAATCTGCTCTAACCTAAACTATTACCTCTCCCAGCCACGCTCCAGACCACCCTCCTGAGAGCCTCCTAGACTCACCGAGGACCCAGAGATAACACATCACCCTCCCACCTGCTCCCTTCCGCCGGGCACAGGATGCAGGAGGAAAGGTCAGTGTCCATCCTTGGTGGCACCTGCTCGCGCCCAGGACAGTTCAGGGTCATCAATGGCTTTCCTGTTGCCTGGCGCCCTCGGATCCTCAGCAACGTGAGTGTAAGTCATTGTTCATAACTGCCCTGCGGGTAGTTTCTTTCCATCCCAACCAGAGACTCTACACCAGCGGTTCTCACCCTGTGGGTCGCGACCCTTTGGCGGTCGAACGACCCTTTCACAGGGGTCGCCTAAGACCATCCTGCATATCAGATATTTACATGACGATTCATAACAGCAACATGACAGTTATGAAGTAGCAATGAAAATAATGTTATGGTTGGGGATCACCACGACAGGAGGAAATGTATTAAAGGGCCAGAAGGTTGAGAACCACTGCTCTACACTCTCTCGAACCTGGAGCCTGAATTTTCCAAATAATTTCTCTTTGTCTCGGCCTGTGCTGCGTATCCACATAGAAAAGTCTTTCTAAACAGGAAACACGCCACATCACGACGTGCTGCTCTGGCGCTGAGCTTAGCTCCTGCTGCCGAGCCTCGGACAGAGCAGGCCTCACGGACGCGCTAGGAGCGGGCAGCCACAGAGAGCCCCGCTCTGCAGTTCCCCGCTCAGAACAGAATCGGAAGTTCCTCTTTATTTCAATCTGCACTGGACGTGGTGGTGGAATTGAAATGCATTATCAGAATCATTCAGCCGACAAATACATACTTTAAAGTAAGTGAATATAAGTAAATAACCCATGTTTGAGGTGGGCATCTTCCATGATGAAGAGAGAGGGCTCAGGGAGGAGGTGGGGGGCATGGGGT
>PVJC01043434.1:0-14535 GCA_004026665.1 Murina feae
TTTTTAAAGCAGTATTCAGTCTTTTATATGAAGTTCATACATGTACACACACATACACATGGACACACATACTACACAAGCATAAACATATACCCAGGTATAGGCAGTAACTTAAATAATTTGATTTGTGGAAACTACATTGAAACAATTGCAGAGGTAATTAATGTCGTGTTCCTTTGCTATAGAAAAATAAAGCTAAGATTGTGTGAAGGAGAAATGTAGCACTAGGGCAAGTAGCAGTTCACATAAGAAAGATGTTTGTCTGTCCAGAATGAGTCTTTCTGGAATCCATAGCTGGAAATTGGGTTATAGTAGAGCCATTTGGTCCAAACATTGAAGAAAATACAGTTCCCAATTTTACATTTCAGCAAATTGTGTTTATCCTGTCAGTTGAGTGACAGTTACCTATTCGTACAAATGGCATAATTTTTATTCAGTTTCTTTATTTCTTTTCTGTTAGTGACTTTACATTAATAGGGACAGCAGGCAACAGAACATAAGTGAAGATTGGAGTTAGAAGAAACATATTAATGGAATGGGATGTTACCATTAAAAGAGGAATCTTAAAGGTAATTTTTTTCAATTTTTGTATTATTTGAATAAAGAAAATGAGTCCTAGAGAAAGGAAAAGCTTTCCCCAAGACCAGAGGCTGAAATTGATTTTTTTTTTTTTTTTTAGAGATAGAGAGGAAGGGAGGGAGGGAGCAAGAGAGAGGGGGAGAGAGAGAAACACTGATTAGTTGCTCCACTTATATATTTTTTTTAGTTTCTTTACTGGTCAAGTTATTACAATTCCCCCCAATAACCCCAACCATCCCCCCCCCCCCCATTCATGCTCTCATCCCCCTGTTGTCTGAGTCCATTGTTTTGGCTTATATGTATGCATACAAGTTCTTTGGTTGATCTCTTTCTCCCACTCCCACCTTCCCCCACCCTACCTCTGGGGATCAATAGACTGATCTCTGCTTCTCTGTCTCTGGATCTATCCCTGTTCGTCAGTCTATGTTGTTTTCTATATTCCACAGATGAGTGAGATCATATGATATTTATCTTTCTCTGACTGGCTTATTTCACTTAGCATAATGCTCTCCAGTTCCATTCATGCTGTTGCAAATGGCAAAAATTTCTTCTTTTTTACTGCAGCGTAGTATTCCATTGTGTAGATGTACCACTGTTTTTTAATCCACTCATCTGCTGATGGGCACTTAGGCTGTTTCCAGATCTTAGCTATGGTAAATTGTGCTGCTATGAACATAGGGGTGCATATATCCTTTCTGATTGGTGTTTCTAGTTTCTTGGGATATAGTCCTATAAGTGGAATTATTGGGTCAAATGGGAGTTCCATTTTTAATTTTTTGAGGAAACTCCATACTGTTCTCTACAGTGGCTGTACCAGTCTGCATTCCCACCAGCAGTGCAGAAGGATTCCTTTTTCTCCGCATCCTCTCCAACACTTGTTGTTTGTTGATTTGTTGATGATAGCCATTCTTACAGGTGTGAGATGATACCGCATTGTTGTTTTGATTTGAATCTCTCATATAATTAGTGACTTTGAGCATGTTTTCATATATCCTTTCGCCTTCTGTATGTCTTCTTTCGAAAAGTGTCTATTTAGGTCCATTGCTATTTTTTGATTGGATTGTTTAGCTTCCTTTTGTTAAGTTGTACGAGTTCTCTGTAAATGTTGGAGATTAAACACTTATTGGTGATATCATTGGCAAATATATTATCCCACACAGTGGGTTTTCTTGTTGTTTTGTTGATGGTTTCATTTGCTGTGAAAAAGCTTTTATTTTGATGTAGTCCCATTTATTTACTTTCTCTTTAGCTTCCCTTGCCCTAGGAGCAGTATCAGTTTAGAAATTCCTTCGGCACATGTTTGCGATTTCACTGCCTGTGGATTCCTCTAGTATTTTTATGGTTTCTCGTCTTATGTTTAAGTCCTTTATCCATTTTGAGTTTATTTTTGTGTATGGTGTGAGTTCATGGTCTAGTTTCATCTTTTTGCATGTATCTGTCCAATTTTCCCAACACCATTTATTGAAAAGACTGTCTTGACTCCAGTGTTCTACGTTTAGACTCTATAGTTTGACTCTACAGTTCTACGTTTTTGCCTCCTTTGTCGAAAATTAATTGGGCATAGTGGTTTGGGTCAATTTCAGGGTTCTCTATTCTATTCCATTGATCTATATGTCTGTTCTTGTGTCAGTCCCAAGCTGTTTTAAGAACAGTGGCTTTATAATACAGATTGATATCTGGTATTGAGATCCCACCTACTTTGTTCTTCTTTCTCAGGATTCCTGTAGCTATTTGAGGTCTTTTATTATTCCAGATGAATTTTAGGAAAGTTAGTTCTAGATCTGTGAAATATGCCATAGGTATTTTAATGGGGATTGCATAGAATCTATAGATTGCTTTGGGTAGTATGGACACTTTGATGATATTGATCCTACTGATCCATTAGCATGGTATGTTCTTCCATCTGTTTATGTCTTCCTCTATCTCTTTTTTCAGTGTCCTGTAGTTTTTTGCATATAAGTCTTTTACCTCCTTAGTTAAGTCTATTTCTAGGTATCTTAATTTTTCTAGTGCGATGGTAAATGGGATTGTTCTTTTAATCTCTCTTTCTGTAAGTTCACTATTAGTGTAAAGAAATACCATAGGTTTCTTGGCATTAATTTTGTATCCTGCTACATTGACGAATTATTTTATTAAGTCTAATAATTTTTTGATGTAGTCTTTAGGGTTTTCTATGTACAGTATCATGTCATCTCAAAAAAGGACAGTTTTACTTCTTCTTTTCCAATTTGAATGCCTTTTATTTCTTCTTCTTGTCTGATTGTAATGGCTAGTACTTCCAGTACTATGTTGAACAGGAGTGGTGAAAGGGGGCATCCCTGTCTTATTCCTGTTCTAAGGGGAAATGATTTTAGTTTATGACCATTGAGTATGATGTTGGCTGTAGATTTGTCATATATGGCTTTTATTATGTTGAGAAATGATCCTCCTATTCCAACCTTGCTGAGAGTTTTTATCAAGAAAGGGTGTTGAATTTTGTCAAATGCTTTTTCTGCATCAATTGATATGACTATGTGGTTTTTATCTCTCAATTTGTTTATGTGTTGTATCACGTTTATTGATTTGCAGATATTGTACCATCTTTGCATTCCTGGGATAAATCCTACTTGGTCATGGTGTATGATCTTTCTGATGTACTTCTGGATCCGATTTGCTAGTATTTTGTTGAGTATTTTGGCATCTATGTTCATGAGGGATATTGGCCTATAGTTCTCTTTCATTGTGTTGTCTTTATCTAGTTTTGGTATTAGGGTGATGCTGGCTTCATAGAATGAGCTTGGGAGTGTTCCTTCCTCTTGAATTTTTTGGAATAATCTGAGCAGGATAGGTTTTAGTTCTTCCTTGAATGTTCGGTAAAACTCCCCTGTGAAGCCATTTGACCCCGGGCTTTTGTTTGGTGGGAGCTTTTTGATAACTGCTCCAATTTCTTCCATAGTGGTTGGCCTATAGATATTTATAGAGTCCTCCTGATTGAGTTTTGGAAGATTGTAATTTTCTAGGAATATGTCCATTTCCTCTAGGTGGTCCAGTTTGTTGGAATAGAGTTATTCATAGTATTTTTTTAACAATTCGTTGAATTTCTGTGGGGTCTGTTTTTATTTCTCCTCTTTCAATTCTGATTTTGTTTATTTGTGTCCCCTCTCTTTGCTTTTTGGTGAGCCTGGCTAGAGGTTCATCAATCTTGTTTATCCTTTCAAAGAACCAGCTCTTGGTTTCATTGATATTTTGTATTTTTTTTTTTTTGGTCTTGATGTCATTTATTTCTGCTCTGATCTTTATTATCTCCTTCCTTCTGCTCACTCTGGGATTTTCTTGTTGCTCTCTTTCTAATTCTATGGGTTGTAGGGTTAGATGATTTACTATCATTTTTTTCTTGTTTTTTTGAGATAGGCCTGTAGAGCTATAAACTTCCCTCTCAGGACTGCTTCATTGTGTCCCATAGATTTTGTATTGTTGTGCTTTCATTGTCATTAGTTTCCAGGATGTTTTTAATTTCTTCTTTGATCTCATTGGTAACCCAATCATTATTTAGTAGCATGCTATTCAGCCTCCAAGTGTTTGAATTTTTTGGATTGTTTTAGATGTAGTTGATTTCCAGTTTTATGCCATTGTGATCTGAAAAGATGCTTGGTATGATTTCAATCTTCTTGAATTTGGGGAGACTTTGCTTGTGGCCCAACAAGTAGTCTATTTTTGAAAATGTCCCATGTGCACTTTAGAAGAACGTATATTCCACTGCTTTGGGGTGAAATGTTCTGAAGATGTCAATTAAGTCCATCTGTTCTAGTGAGTCATTTAGGATTGCTCTTTCTTTGCTGATTTTTTGTCTAGAGGATTTATCCAATGATGTCAGTGGTTTGTTTAAATCTTCTACTATGATTTTATTATTGTCAATCTATCCCTTGATATCTTCCAGGAGTTTTTTTTATTTATTTGGGTGCTCCTGCATTGGGTGAATATATGTTTATTAGGGTTATATCCTCTTGTTGTATCGATCCCTTTAGTATTATGAAGTGGCCTTCATTATCTCTTGCTATGGCTTTCACTTTGAGGTGTATTTTGTCATATATAAGAATTGCTACCCCTGCTTTTTTTTTCCTTTCCATTTGCCTGAAAGATATTTTTCCATCCCTTCACTTTCAGTCTGTGTGAGTCCCTTATTCTGAGGTGGGTCTCTTGTAGAAAGCATATATATCGCTCATGTCTTTTTATCCATTCATCCACTCGATGTCTTTTGATTGGAGCATTTAGTCTGTTTACATTTAAAGTTACTATTGAAAGGTACTTGTTTGAAGTCATTTCTATTGTTGTGCCTGTGTTCTTTTTATTTCTTCTTTTTACACCTTTCCCTTTAGCATATTTTGCCTTGCTGGCTTGGTAGTGATAAACTCCTTTAGCCTTTTTTTGTCTGCAAAGATCCTGATTTCCCCTTCAATTTTGATTGATAGTCTTGCTGGATAGAGTATTATTGGATTCAGTCCTTTGCTTTGTAATACTTTGTATACCTCCTTCCATTCCCTTCTAGCTTTATGTGTTTCTGTTGAGAAATCACTTGATAATCTGATGGGGGATCCTTTGTATGTAACTCTCTGTCTCTCTCTTGCAACCTTTAAGATTATCTCTTTGTCCTGTACATTTGCCAGCGTTATTATGATATGTCTTGGTGTGGGTCTTTTGAGATTCAACTTGCTTGGGACTCTCTCCTTGTGTAACTTTTTCCTCCCCATATCTGGGACGTTTTCTGTCATTATTTCCTCAAATAGATTTTCTAATCCTTGCTGCTCTTCGTGTCTTTCTTGCAGCCTTATTATGTGTATGTTACTTCATTTCATGTTGTCCCAAAGCTCCCTTAGGCCTTCCTCCTGCTTTTTAATTTTTTTTCTCCAGTTGCTGTTCAGATTGAACTTGTTTCTCTACCTTATTTTCTAACTCACTAATTCGGTCCTCTGCTTCTTCTAGTCTGCTGTTAAAACCTTCCATGGCATTTTTGATTTTAGCTATATCACTTTTCATTTATTCTTGATTCTTGCATAGGTTCTTGATTTTCTCATCCATTTGGTGAATGAATTGTACAACCATTTCTCTGAATTCTTTTTCTGTCATGTTGCATAATTTAATTTCACTAATTTCCTTTCTTGGTGACTCCTCATTTTCTTTCCTCTGTGAATTGTGTCATCTTCCCATTCTAACTGTCTCCAGAAGGTTCAAACGTTGAGTTGTGTGGGCCTGGGCCATTTGCAGAGGGAGCATCTCACCACTTTAGTGTTGTAGAAGAGCTCTAATACTAAAATGTTTGGTTGTCGTCGGTTGGTGGGAACCAGGCTCACTCAGAGTCACTGTTGCCAGGGCTCAGTGTGACCTTGTGTGTGCAGTTAGAATCAGGGACCCCACCTGCATCAAGCTGAAACAGAGATCCTTCAGGAGTGTGTTGAAAATCAGAGCCCTCTAGCATGTGCCAGGAATCAGAGTTCCCCACGAATCCAGTATGGACATCTCTGTTGCTTCGCGTGGCCTCACATTGAGAATCAGCGTCCCTGTGTGCGCATGCACCAAGAATTGGAGTCACTGGCTCTTAGTGTGAATGCACTGGGAGTCAGAGATCCTAGGCACAGGTGATAAGAAACAGTGTCAAATCACTGGTGCTTAGTGCTGCCTCTTGCCTAGACAATTAGTGTCCTGGAGCCCATGCTGTGGGGAACAAGTTCCCAGAGTTCAGATTTCCTAGGCACCAATTCCTACGATGTTCACACATTCCTAGGTACAGATTCCTGCAGCCCCATGCCATGAGGAACAGGGCCCCAGTGTTTGCATGTTTCTAGGCACAGGTTCCAGCAGCCCTGTGCTGTGGGGAACAGGTTCCCTGTGTTCGCACATTTCTAGGCACAGATTTCAGCAGCCCCATGCTGCAGGGAACAGGTCCCCAGTGTTCACACGTTTCTGGGCACAGATTCCCACCCTGTGGAATGTGGAACAGTTTCTCAGAGTTTTGAGTTCCCAGTCTCAAATTCCCACAGCCCTGTGCCAAGGGGGAACAGTTTCTCAGATTTCCTGAGTTCCCAGGCTCAAATTCCTGTAGCCCGAGCAAGGGGTGGGTCTATAAGTTAATTTGGCGCTGCCTGTGAGCCTTCGGGGCAGGGGAGAGCTCCGTTACTCACAGAGATCTGCTCCTGGGATGTCTGGATTCTTGGTGTCCTTGGGTCCGTAGATGTGGTCTCAGGTCTCTGTCCCCAGTGGTTGCAGGGTCCTGGTTTGCGTCCAAGACCAGACTGAGTGGCGCTAAGGCCAGGATCCTAGTGGTAAGCAGGTGTAGTCTCCATGTCTGCGCTGGCTTCCCAGGAGTGTCCATGCTGGGAGCGGGGCTCCGCCATCATCCCTGTTTGGCAGCCCCTCAGAAAACCTGCAGAATCTAACTATCTCTACTCATACACACACACACCATACATGTCCACACACTCCTCAATTGCTCCCTAGTTCTTTCACACTCTCTCCCTCCCTACCTTCCTGCTGGTCGCCATCTTTTTCCTCACCTGTTGCTCCACTTATTAATGCATTCATTGGCTGCTTCCTGTATGTGCCCTGACCAGGACTGAACTGCAACTTTGGTATATGGGACCAATCTTTAACCAACTGAGCTACTTGACCAGGGCCCAAGTATTTTATTTTTAAGCCCTTGTTTTATCTCTTTTACATTCTACAGACAAATCCCCTTCCATTCTAATATTATTAGGTTTAATTTTCACTCTGTTTGGGAGGACTTACATAAATATACTTTAGTTTATATCTCCATTATTCTTCATGTATCATTTCATTCATACAACATATACATAGTGAGTGCTTTGTATGCACCTATCACAGTTCTAAACACTAGAAAACACCCTTAAGAATTTCGTAATAAACTCTCATTCTTTAAAGAAAGTGTCAAAAAGGCAAAAATGGGGAGAAAATAATCATGCTAAATATAATCATGGTGAGCTTTGCAGTTTAAATAAGATTTCTCTGATCTAAATATTTCAGAAATTTGTCCAATTATGAAATATAGAACAAATCTAATCTAATAAAGGAGTAATATTGAAATTGACCATTTCTATGGGACGCCTAAGCCATGCCCACCAGGCAATCAGAGTGGCTGTATGCAAATTAACCCAGCCAAGATGGAGGCCAGCAGTAATGGAGCTAGAGTAAACAGGAGGCTTCCGTTGCACCAGGAGTAAACTGTCTGCCTAGGTCGTCTGAGCCTCTCTCTGCTCCAGGCAACATAGATGCAACATTGTTGCAATTATAGAAGCCATGGAGCTGAAGTAAACAGGAGGCTTTCGTTGTACCAGCAATGAAGGAAACTGCCTGCCTAGGCTGGCTGGGCCTCTCTCTACTCATAGCAACATTCTTTCAATTATAGAAGCCGTGGAGCTGAAGTGAACAGGAGGCTTCGTTACCTGCCTAGGCCTCAGCTTAAAGAAATAGTTTCAATTATAGAAGATAAATAAACCCCAGAAACCTGCTTCCAGTCAGCCTTGCTGGGACATTGGGTCAATGGGAGCTGTGGGTAGCCTGAAAGCCTGAAAATGCTGCTCAACCCATCACCCACGCTGGCCACAACCCAGTAAGGTGAGGGTCCACATTGGGGGGCTTGGCCAGCCTGCAAACAGACATCAGCCCCTCACCCAGGCTGTCCAGGTACCCCAGTAGGGACCCAAAACTTGAAGGGTCTGTGGGCAGCCTGAAAACAGCCCTCAGCCATGAAAAAAGAAGGCAATCTGCCTCTTGTGACAACATGAATAGACTTTGCAGGGGTTATGATAAGTGAAATAAATCAGAGAAAAACAAACACTAAATAATATCGCTTATATGCGAAATATAAAATAGCCAAACTCATAAAAACACAGAAGAATGGTAGTTACCGTTGGCTGGTGTCTGGGGAAAACAGGGGAGATTGTGTTCAAAGGGTACAAACTTCCTGTTATAAGACAAATAAGCTCTGGAGATCTAATATACAGCATGGTGACTATAGTATATTAATATATTTGAGATACCATTCATAATACTTTTATATACTTGAAAACTGCTAAGAGAGTAGATCTTAAATGTTTCACCACAAGAAGGAAATGGCAATTATGTGACTTGATAGAAGTGGTAGCTAATGTTATGGTGGCAATCATTTTGTAATATACAAATGTATCAAATCAACAGGCTACATATCCTCAACTTATATATTAATTATATATCAATAAATCTAGATAAAAAATAGCACCTCACACCTGTCAGAGTACTGGTGCCTATTATTAAAAAGATTTGAGATACACTGTCAAACTTCAGAGGGAAGGTAGGAGATGGTTGGACATGGAGGGTGGGGAAGAGATCAACCAAAGGACTTGTATGCATGCATATAACCATAATCAATGGACACAGACACTGGAGGGGTGAGGACATGTTCTGGGGGTTGGGGATGGCTGGGGAGAGATCAATGGGAGGAAAAGGAGACATATGTAATACCATCTTTAATACTTTAAACAATAAATATTTAAAAATATATAATAAGTGTTGGTGAGGATGTGGAGTGAAAGAAACCCTTGTACACGTCTGGAAAAAATGTAAATTAATACAATCATTCTGGAAAAAGAGTATGGTGTTTCCTCAAAAAATAAAAAAAATGACACTACTATATGATAAATTAGTCCTACTGTTGGGTATGTATCTCAAGGATATGAAATTATGATCTTGAAGGGATCACTTGCACTCCTCAGTTTATTATAGTATTATTCACAGTAGGCAAGGTATGGCTGCAATCTCATTGTCCTTGACTAATGAATGGACATAGAAAATGTGATGCATACACAGGCTCAAAAAAGAGGAAAATTCTATTTACAACATCATGTTGGAGCTCGGGGCCATTAGATTAACTGAAATAAGCAAGACACAGAATGGGAAATATGGTATGACCTCACTTATATGTGGAAATGACATAGAAGCAGAGAGTTGAACGGTGGTTACCAGTGTCTAGGGCTTATGGGAAATGGAGAGATGTTGGTAAAAGGGTACAGGCTTTCAGTTATGTGGAATGCATAAGTTCTAGAGATCTAACATATAGCATGGTGACTATACTTAGCAATACCACATTGTATACCTGAAATTGCAAAGATAGAACTTAAATATTTTTAACACACACACAACTATATAGAGACAATGGATATTTTAAGTAGTTTAATTGTGATTACTTCACATAATACATATGTCAAAACATATTATTTACATATTAAATATATGCAATTAAAAATTCCATTTATTGCAGTGACATTGGTTAACAAAATTATATAGGTTTCAAGTGCAATTCTATCATACATCTGTATATTGCACTGTGTGCCCACCAGCCAAAGTCAAACCTTCTTCTGTCACCATAAATATATGCAATTTTTGTATGTCAATAAAGCTGTTAAGAAAGTGGTGGAGCCCTGACCAGTTTGGCTCAGTGGATAGAGCATCGGACTACGGACTCAAGGGTCCCAAGTTCGATTCCAGTCAAGGGCATGTACCTTGGTTGTGGTCACATACTCCGTAGGGGCTATGCAGGAGGCAGCTGATCAATGTCTCTCTCTCATCGATGTTTCTGACTCTCTATCCTTCTCCCTTCCTCTCTGTAAAAAAATAATAAAATATATTTAAAGAAAGAAAGAAAGTGGTGGAACTATCATTTGGCTTCAGGCAGTCCACCTCCAGGTGTGATACTCCAGGTGTAACTGTTATATTCCACCACCTTCCTTGAAGTTAAAATAAGTGCAGTTTATGATCACTGCATCAACTTCTTAATGCTTCCTGTTTTAGGCCATTTACAAATACGTTTAAAATAAGACGTTTGGGAGACACATAGAACTGGTTTAAAATCATCCCTCTGGTAATTCTAAGCAGAACAACCTCAAGACATTTGTTTATTTCTCTGATTTTAGATTTTCCTTCCTCATATTTCCAATAGGAATACATAGCTTCATACTATTTTTGTGAGACACAATATGATAACAACAATAACAAAAATCCTTGGCTACATACCAGAAGCTATCCCAGAAATTTTAAAACTTTTGCTTCATTTTCCCAGTTTTAATTAGACTAAAAGTACTTTTGAACCACATAAATCCTTCTGATATTTTTTCCATGTGGCTTCTTTTAAGTATGTTTTCCAGCCTTGATTATTCTTTCATTTCCATGTTAGCTTCTTTCTTTTCTATAACTCTTATCTTCAATTATTCATCTGAAATGCAAATCACTGTGTGTGTGTTCTGGTGTAAGAGAGAAACTTCTAATGGATCATATTGATCATGGCATTCCCATTCTGTGTTAATTACATGACCCTACTCACACCATTTACCTTAATATGCTTTCACATTCCTTGAACCTGGTAGTCCAGTTATAAAATATCTTCTAGTAAATATTTTGAGCATTCAAGAAATGTATAGAAATACGTAATAGTGCCTTCCTTAGTAAAACCTAAACACACACACACACACACACACACATGTTTAGAGACAGGGAGAAAAAAAGGGAGTGGGGAGGAGGAGGGAGAGAGATAATGTAATTCCACAGAGAAAATTGCACTTGCATACTATTTATAATCCAGATTCTTTTCTAGCAGCAGGTCGGATAACTTGGATCTAAAGGAAATCCACCTGGTGAACTTAGGTAAATAAAAACCAACTTGTTAGGCAATAGTCAATGCTCAAAGAAATTCAGTTTTAGAATGTATTTTCTATTAAGTATTTAATCATGTGAGCCTGGACATCTCTAAGCATAATATAGTGCTGAAAATATAGATTAAGATTTAACTTGTTTGGATACTAAAGGTATGTCACTTGCCTTCAAACTGTTTCTCTGAACATCTGATGTCTGCTTTTTCATGTGAATATTAGTTGAAAGCAGGTGTCAGTTGTCTCTGAAATAATATATATTTTTCTATGAATGGCTAATGAACTATGCTGAGTGAAATGTGAAATCAAGAAGCTGACATGATAGATTCTGAGCAGCAGTTGAATGACCAGAATTTTAAAGAGGAAAGAGAGACAACACTGAGAGGAAGGAATAGAGATAAAATGACAGATAATAGAAGAGCACTTCCATTGTGGCTCCTTCCTGTCCATGATCCTGCCTGAATGTGTGATACCAGTGGAATATACTTCGTCTTTATTGTGTAGGTGGAAGATTGGGTGCAGTTAAAGGGAAATATAGGGATCTTTTCTGAATTGTATAGACTAATATGTTTTAAGATTATGAAAGCAATAATTTCAAGAAGTTCTCTATTGAGAGTGTGATAGGATGTTGTGAAGGGACAGGAAGACAGTTACAGGTAATTGATGCTTAGTTGGATAGCCAATTTCAAGTAAGAAGAAATCATTATCAGAACTTTTGGTAAAAAGTGACAAAGCATTGATTAAGAATAAAAGTGGGCCCTAAACTCGTTTGGCTCAGTGGATAGAGCATCGGCTTACTGACTGAAAGATCCCAGACTTGATTCCAGTCAAGGGCATGTACCTTGGTTGTGGGCACATCCCCAGTAGGAGGTGTGCAGGAGGCAGCTGATTCATGTTTCTATCTCATCGGTGCTTCTAACTCTCTATCCCTCTCCCTTCCTCTCTGTAAAATATCAATAAAATACATTTAAAAAAGTGGTTCACAGGTTACTAAGAAAGTGAGAAAACCCAAATGAAAGGACAAAAAGCTTCCTGGTGTAATCACTACCATGATCACTATTCCCTTCTCTTCCACAAAAAAGTTGGCCCAAGAATTAATTTAACCAAAGACCCCAGGTAAGGCCACTATAAAGTTAAATAGAAATATCTCAAAACTTGAGTCTCTGTTTTCCTTATCTCTATTTACCTGCTCTTGTTGTCTGTAATAATGGTGATGATAATTTCAATTATTGAATATTTTACTTATATAGTCTTTTATGTCACTGATGTTATTTACTTTAATAATTCAACACACATTTACTGATTATTGATTACCTGAGTGGTAGCCTACTGATTATTGGTTAAGTGAATGATAGCCTGTAGTTGACAAATGATAGAACAAAGGCAACATAATTGAAATGTTTATTGAGCCCCTCCCATGAACAGGGTGATATACACTGTATCTAGTTAATTCTCACAACAGTGTTGAGAGATAGATGGATCCCCAATAGCGATACGATGATGTGAGGAAAAACAGTACTTACCAAAAATCACTCAGATAAGGGAGAGGTGACTAGAATTCAAAATTAAATTTGTGAAAGTGCTTCTGAATATTTCAAAGCAGAATGTAAGATAGTCTCTCTGTATTTCAGAAATTTAGGATCCTGCAAATTAAGGATGTGTATAGTTTACTTTAGCATAGATAAAAATGGACATATTGGGGTCAGTGAGACCCTCTGTTTTAAATACCAATAGTATCACTTATTCATTCAGTATAGACAATGCATTAGGAACTGTGCAAAGTACGTAAGTGTTTTGCTAAGTGTATTGCTAAGTGAGATTTATGTGGTTTTAGATATTGATACTATTATGTCTCAAGTCAATGGTGTTGGCCTAATTAACATCCCTATAACTCACTTTCCTCTTCTGTGAAATGGGTTTACAATTAATATTTACTTCTTAGTGTTATTATGAGGATTAAAAAAGTTTATGCCTATAACATGTTCAGAAGAGTGTTAGGCACACAGGAATGCTCAATTTGTAAGCTAATATAAGAATTATGGGACCTACTGATAGTGTAGTTTAAAAATGTACTGAGGCCATATGATTATTCACAACAAAGCTAGAGTATAAAACCAAGCCATTTAGTTTCATTTCCTCATGCTCAAGGTTTTTCAAATCTTTACTTTGAACACTTTTGGAGTCCAAGGGTTGTGTGAAATCTTAACTGAAACATCATATAAATCATCAAGACTAGCTTGCTCATTTTTTTTCAATTCAATAACACTAGAATGAGTAGGACCCATTATAACATCTCTTTATTACATGCATTCAAATAATAGTATACAGCAGACCAATCATGTTCCCAGATATTGAATAATCACATTTAGTCAAAACCTGTTAGTGCATCCTCAACACTGTAATTCCAAGGGGCTTCCTTCAAATTCTCTTTGCAAAGTCTTGCACAAAGAAGAGGCCAAGCACCAGGAAGAAAGACTGCTGTTAGCTGTTTTATTTCATCATCTTCTTCATCATCAATAAGCATGCAGTTTCTTCCTTCTATGTACATGGCATTGTCTAAAGGGTGCTACACTCTGCGTACGGTGCAAAGTTATAAATATAATATACCAATACACGTACGGTGCAAAGTTATAAATACAATATACCAATACAAAGTTTAAGCCATTAACAACTAGGCAATAATTGGCTCTAGAGTGCTGATAGAATCTATGAGGTTTAGAAATGACACACAAACTCAACCATTACAGTCAACGCTTTGCTTGGGAAGGGGTGACAGAGGAACTTTTTATGTGCTGCTGAAGGGTTTTCTAAGTTGCTCCAAGTTTACTGTCTTTCTGCTATTATGTTTAAATACTGCAAAGCATTGTGGGCAGCATCACTGTGCATAGCCACAGGAGAGCTCAGAGCCATGGCAGACTATGATGGGGTGGGGGAGAGTTCAGTGAGACACTGATACTCTCCATTGACACTCAGCTCTTCTATATACAAATATGTTATAGTGATTTCACTAAGCAGTTGATTGTAATCTATATTTGGATTACTGAGGAGGCTTCCTTTTAGTAGGTTGATCTTTTCACCCAGATAATTCTTTAAAGAATGCCAAGTACATCCTAAAGAATGTCCTGTCACGTTTGCTAAAGAAATGTATAATTCTCTGGATAAATATTACAGAATTTGTTAACAAAACTCTCAGCAGCATTTTTATTGGCTTGCTTTTTTGATGTTCCCTTCCTAGTTTGCATAAATGACTCTAGCTTGCAAATTGCCATATATTCTATCTTATGAG